>JAWLRI010000332.1:5438248-5469259 GCA_034781795.1 Crypturellus tataupa | reverse complement strand
GTCCACTTATCCATCTCACATCTCCAGAGCTTGTCCAGGAGGATGTTGTGAGGGACGGTGTCAAAAGCCTTGGTGAAGTCAAGATAGATGACACCCACCGCTCTCCCCTCATCTATCTAGTTGGTTATCCCATCATAGAAGGCTATCAGGTTAGTCAAGCATGATTTCCCTATCTAATCTTAAGCCTGAGAATTAAAATGCAGAAATCTACTGGACAAAATAAAAGGGAGGGGGCGGGGAAAGATCCACAGAAAAGAAATTATTTTCTCTCACCTATTTCCCTCTAAAGGAATACGATCATTTTATTACTTCTCCCCCTGCGAACATCCCTCCTACTCATAAACAACGATTGTTTTTAATTTGTAATTAGCTTTGAGAATGGCTTCTTCTATTCCAGACCTGAAGACAGGAATGTGTGCAAAGTCTCGGTGATTGCTTCAGCTGGTCTGCTGGTCTAATAAAAGATATGACCTTTTCTTGTCTTATTTATTTACCTTGATCATGTCAATGGCAGCAGGAGTAGAGCTTCACTAAATACAAGGCAGAGGAGAAGAAACTAAACATGAAAATAATAATAACTTCCACTCAGAATAGCTGAGAAAAGCACAGCAGTTTTTAAAGGACATTTTCCCTCTCTTTTTTTGAAGGCCACATTTCACCGCTTTCTAACACAAGCGTTTCAGCACGTTTCTGATTCATGCCTGTCATCTGCATGCAGAAGCTGGAGACAACACTGACAACCCTTAGCAAGGCAGAGAAGGGCTGTCTGCAGTGTTATGCGTCTCCTTACAGCATCTGCTCAGTCTGATAGCAAGGACACCCCTGCTAGACAGACTCCTCTATCTCCTCATTCTTGAGTTCTCAAAAAAAGAAAAGGTGCAAACTTTGTCACCTTTGTCTATCAAAAGTATCATACTTTTTTGGCCATTTTCCCTTCCTATTCCCATCTACATTTTTTCAGGCTTTTGAATATTTTCTTTGAATAAAATATACATATTTAAAAATGTGTGTGTGTACATATATATATATATATATAATTTTACCGCATTTCACTGTGGGAAACACTCTGTGTTCTACCTTTTACTAAGTGTAAGCTGTGTGTATATAGCCTGTAAAACATACACATTTTCTTTGAATTTGATAAAGAGAAAATTAATTTTCTTATAAATTGGATTTATCCTTCATGTATCTCTAACTTCCTGTTACGTAATCTGAATCAGCCCATTTTTAGCTGAGTTTCTTACTTGGCTGTCATTCAAACACTGTCATTTTGTCCATCAAAATATTAGCATTTGAAATGCTTCAGGTCAGAAGCCCAGAAAGCCATGTATGTGCCTGAGACTAGGGAGGGATCAGATTAAAATCCTATAAAAAAGATCTATATTTGGGGAAAAGGGGGAAATCCTGACTGTGATGAGAATAACAGACCGATGCCTTCTAAAAGGCATCCAGAAATCTTGCAGCTAAGAGAAACTGAGTCAAATGTCAGTTATCTCCAGAAAGAGCGGGTTCTTGTCAAGCAGAGCAGTGGAGGAGATTGAATGCCAAATGCTAGGAGATCTCGAGATCTCCTAGAGATCCACTCCTCCATGGATCCTTGGAGAACAAGGATAAGTGAGTCCCTTTTTACTGTTTTCTTTAATCCTGATTAGTTATAAAATAATGTTTTCTGGGGATGTAAAAGATGAAATAATCATCTTCTTTCCAGCAGAGAGAAACAGCTTGACTAGTCTATAGCTGGTCTGCCTCACATTTTTCTGTGTCTTGTTGTAAAAATCCTTTATATTCACCTCTGAATGTAGATTTCTGGAAGTTGTTCTTGCTTCTTCGAATTATTTTGGACTTAACACAATGGAACTTTTGTCTTTTTCACCCACAGATCTTTCTCTAGTAGTTGATGGCTTATTTTATTTCTCCTTTTCTGTGGAATGTACCTGCCATTAGAAGAAACAATTACAGGTAGAGATATCTTCTAGGTAGCCAGATTCCAGATCCCAGAGAAGGTCAGGAAAACTGACTTTCATTGTGTATTCGGTGAAATTGTGTATTCAGAATGATGTACTTGGCAATCTGAGTGAAAAAAAAAAAAAAAGGAGCTCTTACATTTCCTAGAATCAAGAGCTTTTCCTGTGTAGGTTCTCCAGCCTGGGCAGCAGGCACACACAGTCTCCGTGTTCATGCTGGATGGATGGAGAAGGGAAGCAGACGTTTGTCACCACGATAACTCTTCGCAGAAGCAAGAGCCACTCTTGAATAGCCGGTCCTTGAAAAAGTGTTGTCCAACCAGCTCATATCAAAGCTTTGGAAATGTCTCAGAGATGAGGTAGAGGGTTGTGTGAGTATTGCCAGCAACCCCACAAAAAACAGAAATTCCTATCCTAATGCTTCTGTGATGCATTAAATTAAGATAGAATCATTTTATATCCATAAATGTTGAAATGCATAAGTAAAAGCAGCATCACAGAGACCCACAGCAGTGTGAACTATATCTTGGAATGCTAATAGCTGACAGGGCTCAGAAGCCTTCGAACCTCTTCATAGACCACAAGGAAGAAGGAATTTTGTTCAAGGTGAAGACTACAAGGATACAGGGATACAGGGAGCAGAGCTGTTAGTCAAAAGGTGTAACATACTGGGAACACCTTGAGTGTGAAAAATCCCATGAAAGCAAATAGCGCGGTCCATCCGAAGGGGAGCTGGGGATCTCTTTCCTGACTACTGAGCAGATGAGAGGAGTGAGCTCAGGACACTCGGGACAGCAGAGGCCCTGCTGGAAGGGATTGGAAAAGGAGAGAAGAGTTGGAGAGAGGATGAGATCACAGGCTCCTGCAGGAGCGATGAGGAGAAGGAGGTTGGACGATGGGCTTTTCATTAAGGTTGGCCAACAGGCTTTTTGCTGAGGCTGGCCAACAGGCTCTCCATTGCCTGCAGCCTGTTCACATTGCAGTCCCGGGATATCACAGCTGAGGCAAGCACTCTTGAGCTGGCTTTAGTAACCTGCCTAATCTAGGCAGCAACAGCAGTAAGGCCGTTGTAGGAACACGCATGGGTTCCAACTAAGCAGAAACCCAGGGTCTCCAGTGGGTGTCTGCAGCCAGAGAGGTCACAGTAATCTAAAATCATGTGTTTCCCCTAGTTTCCCTTTAGCATTGAGAACGATGGAGAATGAAATGAACCAGGGATTTCTAAGAGGATCCACGCGAGTGTGGTGAAGGTAAAACACACAGAAACTCACATGGGAAGATGAAAGGGACAAAAAGCTACTTCTAAATTGGATAGGTAGGGCCTCAGAGAGATAAAACTCAGAACTAAATTAACAACCCTACTACATAACAACAGGAAAATCAGTTCAGCAAAGACCTTGCTTATGTGGCTTAACCACATTGAAATAATAAGTGGTTGCTCCAGAGGCAATAAATACCTCTCTCTCTTTCTATCCCTTAGAAAGAGGCTAAGAATTTTATTATTTCTATCCTTGCCAACATCCCTATTTACTTTTCAAGAATTGAAAACCATTTTTCTAAAATTATGTAATTTATTAGAGAACACAGTTTAAGCTGTTAGCAAATCCTCTCAAACTGAGTTAGGCTTTGAATTTTCCTGGGGAAAGAATGAGCCTAAAAGGATAACTGTTTCTTCCAAATGTATCATTGAGCATAAGACTATGTCTATACAATCAGGGTAAGGGCATATAGATGTAGTTTTATATATAAGGGTATATAGATATAGTTTTATAAGGGTATATCCTTATAAAACTTATAAGGGTAAGTTTTACCCTTATATGGTAAGAGAGTTCACAATAAAACACTATGAAAGAATTCAATATGAAGACAAAATAGAGTCTGTTTTGCTTATCAGAAAGTCACTTGCAATTAAAAAGGAAAAAAAAAGCACTTGCCTGTGCTCCTCTGCTGTGTTCTCGAAACACTGTCAGTGCCCATCGGAGTCAAACAGTGCATCTCCGTCTTCTCTGACCACAGCCAGGAGCATTAATAGAGGAAACAGAGATGTCAAAACAGTAGAAGGTTTGTGTGAAAATCGTGCAGAAAAGTAGGAAAACTCTTCCTTTATGCAAATATGTCATGTTACCATCACTCCAAATTTGCAAATATATTTTCTTGCTTTGCTTTGGTTTGTTTTCATCTTAAGTTCATTTATATATATACGTATATATATATAAATATATATCCTAGAAGCAATACTCAGGGACACATAAGAGCCATGGATATGGGCCTTAGGTAGCCTATCATCAACCTGCAACCCCTTCTTTTACCATAACCAATAAGAGTCCATTGCTCACTTTTTTTTTCCTATATCTTAGGCTAACAATACTGTTCTGTATGGCTCATGGCAAGTGAGGAGTTTTAAATGCTTATTACTTTATTTTGGCAGCTCCTGAGAATGGATTATCTCCCTTAGCTCTCACATGATGTTAGAATTGCACTTCCTCACTGCTTGCCTCCATAAAAACACAGTTGCCAAGATTCCTTGAGCTTGTTAGAGCACTAGCAACAGGCCTCGCACACAGGGCTATATTGAAACTTTATGCCGTGGTTTGCACCAGGATATTCACTTATCAGTAGTGTCCTAGAAACAATATTCAAGGTCTTATAAGAGCTGAAAATTCAGCCTGCAAGAACCAGCTAGCACTCGTTTGCTTGCAAAGGGCTACATATTGCCTTAGCAATTTCCATACTTGTAATCTGGTTCCGCTTGCGAGCTCAAAACCTGCTCGTGTTGGCTGGCATACAAGTGGGTTTCATACTCCTGAAATGTATCTCAGTTGAACAAGACATTCAATGATTTGGGGTATGGTAGTGAACTAGTAAGGTTTATGAACACTTGTGGAGTTGTATGCGTGTAGTGTTGAAATGGGAACTTAAATTTGCTTTCAGAGGCAGCAGTGTGCAAACCCTAACACTCCTGCATTCTTTCCTGCTCTATTTCCCCCCTGGAAAATGCTAGAAAACATCTCTCAAGTGCCATCATCATGTGCCGACATATGCTGGCTCATTTTGAGCACTGGATGTGTCGCCTATACAGATTGTAGCTGCAAGTACTTCTGAAGCTCACACATTTTTTAAGAGTGATACTATTTTCATAAAGGCAGTGTAATGTTTTTGGAAAATATTCACACCTCACATGCTTTCTGGAAATCTCTCTTGGAGTTGCAAGATTCAAGAAATTCAAGATGCAGCTCTTCATTATGCTAGGGAAAGGTGATAGGGCCGACTAAGCAGTCTCCAAATGAAGTTTTGAGTTTATTCAAAGAGTTAGCAGATCCCAAGGGTCTTAGGTTATGGGAGAAAAAGTAGTAAACACTCACAAAAATCGAATACAGTGACTTCCCAGGCATCAAACCCAGGAAAAACTTGCTCTGTTCAATACCATATGTCCTTTCTGACTTGCTTTTTAGTAACTGTGCTGTGTTGACTCCTTCTGAGTAACTCTCATCACTGGGTGAATTTTTACAGCAGAGATTCACTGTGTTCTCTCTGTTGACCAGTTTGCAGGAAAGCCACTTTGGCAGAAACACATACAGTTCATTATAGTCCTGTCCATTCTCCCTCTGCTCTATCTCCTTCTCAAAGCATAGTCTAATCTCACTGAAAGTGAGTATCTCCTGAGCATGTTTGGTGAGAAAGGTAGCAATTCTTGAAAATGAGCAGGGAACTGTCATGCTGTACTGTTCATTTTATCATGAAAAAGATAAAAACGGGAAAGGTTATGTGAGCAGTATAGAATTATAGCAATAGCCTTGATAGTAATCCTAAAATGACCGTGATTAAGCAGGTGTCATGTGCTTCACTCGACTGACTTCTTACAAGACACTGAGAATTGCTTACTTGCTTGCTTACTATAAGCAGCTTTTATACATGGATAAATCTTAGATCGAATTTATTTAACATCTTGAAAGGAAAAGGAATTCCTTTCTGTTTGTAAACCATCAAAAGATTTCTAGGGTAGAACATGCAGGAAGACTCGTTATGAGCTTTTCCCATCAACTTTCGGATGTTCTCAACCTCTACTACTTCAGTGTTCAAGAGCACATTTAAACTCTATCCAAAATGAGAATATTTTTTCTGAGCCCATCTGTATGTGTTTGATAATGACAAGTCCCTGTTGTCAGAGAAGAGAAGCTTAAAAGAAAAAAAAAAGGCAAAGCAATGCAAAGATTTCAATGGCATTGGTAGGCTAATAGGAAGAGGCAGGCAAAAAATAGGTTTGTTTTCTAGTTCTCTAAGCTGTTACCTTTCAAAGGTACATGAGAAACTGAGGCTTTACTTGGAGAACATGGCATCACTTAGCATTTCGTAGGGTATTTTGTTCTTGTTGTAGCTGGAAGGTAGAAGTAATCACCCATTTCCGTTTTAGAAATCAGTAACTGGAACCAGTGCTAAGTACTCCACACACTACAGTAAAGCAAAGCAGGGGAACTGCCAAGAGCACTGCATAAATCAGGGAGGATTAGAAACAGGTGACAGCAAAACAGCTATGTCAGAAAGCCCCTATATGCAAACAAGCAAAAATATCTTCTGCCTTGAGAAAACAAACAAACAAACAAAAAAGACAAAGAAAAAAATTTGATATGCATTGTAAATCTTCAGAAATCGAAACCTGAGAAGGAAGATACAGATACAGGTTTTTCACTCAGGCTGAATTTTCCAGAGTGAAAAACTGCTTTATCAGTCCTGACAGCGAGACAGAAGGTGATGTGATTGCTGCCAGCCTCTCTGCCCGTGAGTGAAAACATTCAAATGCCAAAAAGAAGGAGCTGTAGGAATAATACATACACAGGGCCAAATCTCTATTGTTTTTAACTCCACCTTCAAGGAAGGCATTTGTCTTATTCATTCTGGGAATAGTCATTTCTGATAATTATGGCTGAACATCTGCTTGATAATCTCTGGAGAAAGCTGCGCAGAATAAATTCACTGGCATTAGGTGCAGGGCAGTGTTGATATTTTCTCCTCCCCGTTTCAGATCATTTTTGTTACTTAAGGGCTTGAAATATTTCTCGTAGTTAACTGATCATGACCTGTGTGACAGCTCCTTTCCTTTGAACAGGAAATAACAGCGCAGCTAAAGGATTCTTTGCTTTTCTTGAAGTCTGTGTCTTCATTTTAAACATCTGTTGTCCCCAGTTAGGAGGAGGTTCTGATGGAACCAGGATTAAAATACAGATCAAACTGGAATTCACCCAACTGCCCAGAAAGTGGCACTACACCAGGCATATCTGCCCTGCCACAAAAATCCTCCTGCCTAACATGCTATTATTTGTCACTGTTTTCCACAGCATGTTGCTTCTTGAATTAGGAATTTTTATGTGTTCTCCATCAATATCTGCTTTGCTCAGTTACTGCCCCCAAGAAGCCAGCCTGCCAAGGCTTTGGGGTTTTTTTCCCATTATTTGAAAGAACAGTGAGGATAACAAAATCTTTACAATTGCTGGCTCCTTTCTCTCAAGTCTTGTTTCACTTCCTTGTCTTTGTGCTCCACATCTTCTTCTTCATGTGGGTTTTTTGCTGCTGTGATAAGAATAATCTTGCAATATTGTGGTTTTGATCATAGCAGCTCAGCATGAGTTTGCAAGGAGGTAATAGCTTCAGAATATGCACAGAACACACACACACACACACACACACAAAAAACGGCTGAGATTTTTTAGAAAAAAAATAAGCATTAAATTTTCATTATATTTTAACGAGGATGAAGGTCATACACCAAGCTCATGACCCAGTGCGGGGCTTTACTTTTTTCTGGGAAAAAGAATACAGACTGAAAATGCCACACTTGTATCTTTGCCTTCTCTTTCTTATCAAATTCAGTAATTGTATTCTCTTGCTTGCTAAATCTCTATATGTTTTTTAACCTTTATGTTTGAACAGAGTCTATTGGAGACTCAGTAGAAATTATTTTCTGATAATTTTTTTTAGAAGTTGCTGAACAAGAATTAAATGTCATATGGTTGAAACAGAAAACTAAAACGAGGATAGGAGGTTAAATTAAAGAAGAAAGTCCCCGCTAGATTTCAATGCAGGAAGACTGTCACTGCCTTGCCAGAGCTCAACCATCGTGTAAGTCAGCACCTCAAATCCCACTAAGATTTACTGGATCCTGGCTGGATCCTGGCTCTTCCACAGGGTAGAGGATTTCTGTCCTGCCAGGAGCAAGACAAACTCTGTATATCTAAACATGCAGCCCCAAAATTGAGAGTTGATGTTACTCTCACATTTTTGAGCATAATCCTGACTTTGTCCATTTCTCCAAGATAAAAAAAGAAAAGACATAACACAGTATCAAGGGAAGTCTTCTTTGGGGATTAATAGCTACTTGAGTTAAAATAATTACAGACAAACCAACACGCACACTGAAAGTGTGATAGAGTTGTCTATGAGTGAAAAAAATCCTTCATTTCCTTGTTGAATCTGATCCTGTAAGTGTAACATTGCATCCAGGGTTAAGGATTATAATCGATACTCCAGCTTTTAGAATAATTGCTTGTTTGCTGGGTGCATTTAGTGCAGATCTGCAGCCTCCTTTGCAGTCAGCACCACGGCGGGAGGAAAAGCTAGATGAGGAAATTAATATGCCCTGCTCAAAGCCGAGGTGATTAGATGAACTTTTGCTGAAACACACTCCAAGTTCATTGCCCCTGATCTGTGTGACACATTTTATCAATGTTTCTCTACTCTAATGAAACAGCTTGGGTGGTGAAATGAAGCCAACTGAAGTGGCCCTGCTGAGGGGTTTAGCGATATAAAAAACAGGAGAAAAAAAAAAAAAGAACAAGAAACAGCCACAGACTGCTGGCTGATGCCTTAATAGCTGCTTTTCTTCTAACATCTTTACATTATGTCTGTACATGGCAAACCAGGCAGACAATTAGCAAAAACTGAGGAAAAAAACAAGGCAGAATTGTTGCTAAATTGAACATTTTATTTTTATTTTTTTTTTTTTTGCATGAGCTGCTGGGCTTGTTCTTATCCCTGTCCTTGTAAAAATCAATTTGGTTCTTTCTTCAGTAATTTAATTCTAATCTACTCCTCTATTTATTTTTCCAATCAAAATCTGTTTATTATACTCTTTGGGCTCAATATTTTCCTTCAGGGCACTTTCCTCTCTTTCTGAATCCTCTTCTTTGGCTCTGCTGCTTTACTTACATTCCTATAGTACAATCTGAGGGATGCTCTGGTGGCTGCTTTAGGAAAAATGTGCCAGGGAAAGAATGCAGAGGGGCTTTGGGAGATAAAGTGAGAAAGGGCAGAGAATATTTTAAACAGAAGATACCCCATAGGAAGGGGGTTTCTCATACAGAAAAGCAGTTCTTAGCAGTGATTGCAGAGAAAGCAATCCAGCAGAGGAGGACAAGCAATGGGGAACATAGACTTGTCTTTAATTCCAGGGTCAGGCTGGACTGGCCTGTGACACCAAGGAAAAATTGTGGATGTAAGAGCAGAAAGACCCATCTAAATCATTCCCTGGGCAAAGGAAAGGATGATGATATTAGAGTCACTCACATTAGAGTTCCGTGATACTAGTTCCTAGTGAGAGCTTTCTCCTGGCATAGCCAGACTTGTGCCAACAGGGTATATGCAGCAGTCTGACCCATACAAAAAGTGAATCTGTTATAAAAATTAAACTCCTGAGACAAATACTGGTCTGTTAATATCTAAGTACCTGCCCAAAGCAGGTGATAATGTCTGAATGTATATGATAATTTCCAAGCACCATATTTGTTATACAAAAAGACATAGAAATTAAATAATGCCAGTGGAAACAATAGCAAAACCGTCATCAACTAGGTAAGGTACCAAACACTGAAATTAAGGGCAGTGGCAGGAGCAAATGCTAAGGGTTTGGGCTAACCAGCCTGCATCGTGGCAGAGATGTGTATTCATGCCCTCGCAGTGAACACGGAGAACAGAAAACAGCAGCAGCCCCCTGGCAGCAGCCGTTCCCAGCACAGGGGTTCCCAGCCGGCATTCACACATATGTGGGACCTGCGCTTTGCAGATGTGGTCCTCCTCGCTCAGCACTACCAGTGCTGCAGAGATTATAAGTGAGGACAACACTCAGATCAAAAAGAAATGGCCATAGAAATGTAATGAGCTGCTGTTAGGTTTTGTGCAGGTTTTGGGAGACATTGTTTGTTGACAAGTAATTTGGGAATCATCTGATAGAGTCTGTACATCACTGAGAAGCTATTTGGCTCTATGTAAGCACAGTAAGTGTATGTATAGTAAGCTATATGGCTTACTGTCCTTAGGAGCCTTTCATGCATACCCATTTATGCAAGTTAAAAACTTTCTCGTTTAATAGCTGACATTTCCCTCAGATGTGGAATTTAGCTCTTGCCAGCTTTTACCAGAAGGGAAGAGACCAGGTGGAAACTCACATATTGAAGCTTTTCTCCTTCATGCCTGCAGCCTTGCTTTACACTGCCTAAGCACAGACACTAACCTCATTACCTCCAACTTCAAATGACCCCAGCGCAGTACAGACAACAGACCAAGGAACCAGACAGCATTTTTGTTTTGTTTTGAATTACACTTTAGCCACCAGCTATCAGCTTGCTTTATTTATTTAAAAAAAAAAAAGCTTAATTCTATCTGATACACACAAATGTTTTTAAAACTCATGCCTTAAGGTTTGAAAATTACCAAATATAGAGCTGCTCATTGGCTTATCCGCATCTCAGTGGGACCTCTAATGGATTTTCCATGTCATTTAGTGTCTTGCAAAATATAACAATGCATTGAGTCATTTTTCAAAAGCAATTAAGCTGAAGTTATGATCTGAGGGAAGCTGCTTGCCACTTCATTGGAAAACAATATGTTTCCTTTTCTAAAGTCTAGTCTTCATGAAGGCTGTTAATACAAGGATACGCAGAGGTGATATTCTTTGGGTCTGAAGAACACGTCTCCTGAGCAGTGACTGTTACACGTCCAGGTGAAAACAGGTCTAAGAGATCCTCTCTTAGCCCTATAAATTGTATGGGCATCAGCAGGTGAGATGCTGTAAAGAACCTCCTCCTCGGGGAAGGAGCGTGGAGGAGAGTCCAGACTGACAGCTTGGTTATCCCGGGTATGGTGCAGGTGAAACCCGTGCTGGCAGCGCGGTGTTGGTCACGACGGCAACGACATGAGGGAGGAGAGAGGCTGGGGAGCAAACAGCCAGGCCCAGAACTGGAAATCAAGAGGAGATGAAGATCAGGAGCTGCAGAATTTGTCCTCACAATGACTGTCTCGAAATAACCACTCAAATTGCCCCAAAGGCTTCAGTGAAACACCTGTAAAGGGACATACAAACCGTTTTATAAACAGCAGCTATTGGTCTCACCAGACACAAAATTTCATTTTAAGCTTCTTTTAGTAGCTTATAATACTCTTTTTCCTGCAATGCTCTTGCATTTTTATGCTCTCATTCTACACCAAAGTTGAAATATTGTGTTAAAGTTGAATGGAAATCATCTCACAATTTCTGATCTGAGTTTAAAACATAAGTAATTTTGCAAATCTAATTATATGTATTGAGGAAAGACTTAAAGGCTGGTTAGAAGCTGTCGCTGCCCTGGAGACCTTACAAACTTACGAAAATCTGGAGATCATCAAAGGGTAAAAGCATCATGCTCATTTTGCACATTTCATTAAATCTAAAGAGCAAGCCAAATGTGTGCTAGGGGGGAATAGGGCAGGATAGGAGGTCTGGCTCTTAGCCTTAGAGTTACATGCATTTGCATTGCAAATTTCTCACACATGCCATAAGGTTGCTATTACAGTTTGATCAAGAGACAGCTTAAAAATATACGAACTGAAGAGTTTATGAATAACTTCTTTCTACAGCTTGTAATTGGTTCTAGTTCCAGTCCAGAGATCAAGAAATCTCATCTGAGATGCTTACTTTCATTTTGAAAGGACTATCAGCTCTCCTTTTTCAAAGCATAAAACAACCTATAATCACAGGAATTGCAAAAAATCCCCAAAACATGCAGGGTTTTGGCAGTGACCTAACAGGAACTTTTCTCTTCTGTGTGCTTAATGAAGGCTAGACTGTAGGAAAGGAAACATGTTGCTTTCTGAAGTGGCAAGCAGCTTCCCCTAAATCCTAAGACACAGCGCTAGCTATTTTAAGGAAAAGGCACTGAATTAGGAACAGCAGGCTAGCTCAACTTCCAGTCTCACTTTATCCAACAGAGATAATTCAAACCTCTGTGAAGTTTTTACATCCAGTATATTCAAATGATCACTGCAATATTTCATTTTTCCACACCCTTGTCTTGTTTTCAAATCGGTCCCCTGCATTCCTAACAAGGGGTTCATGTGTATTTCATTCCTTAACTCAAGCAATGCGATCTTGCATGACAAGAGAGATTCATCAGCAAATCTTACTCACCACAATACTCTGAGCCTATCAGGTTCCTTAGCTGAAGAAAATATCACTCTTTGACTGTTGTCAATTAAGTTAGGAAAGGGCAAGCTAAATAGATTTGTTGCCATTAAACTTCCTGCAGTGATTTAACAAGACCCTATTAACTCTTTCAAAGATAAAGATTCTTAAACCATGATGAACATTAGCAAAAACCATGAGGGGCTGCTATTTTAACAGAAACAGGCTGAGATGGCTCAGGCCCTTCCTCTTGGGCGGCCTGTGAGCCAGTGTAGAGCTCAGGGTGGAAATGCAGCATCTTGGCACCAGCAGAAAGCAGCTCACTGACATTGGTGACTAAAAAAATGATGACTTTGCTATATGGACAGGAGACTATATAAACCCTACGTTTAATCTGTTTCAGTGCTTTCTGGAACATCGATTTATCAGTGGAATTCCTGGATGTCCTGTTAAGCACCTTCGTGTTCACCAGATAGGAAGAAGAAGGGTCATAGAGTGAGAAGACATCCCATCGTTTCCTACTAGACCCAAGGCTGGTTGCACACTGCCTGTTGTATTATAGATGGAAGCACTGGAAAGCAGAGGCCCTCTTCTGCTTGTAGCAGCCAAGGGATCTGCTGTTCAAGTTAATCAGTCTCTTAACCATCACTGTGAGGGTGATCCATTTATGTTTTGTTGGGACAGTAGCAGAATAGATCCATACGAGATAGGAAATCCTATTCTTCCTGCAGTGAAGAGAACAGTGCAGGGAATGCACAGAAGTAAAGGGATTTGAGGCAGGAAACACCTTGCTTATCTACAAGGGTCAGGGATAAAAAATCCTGGTCTAAAAGCATCTGAAGGCCATGGAAAAACATCTAACACACTGTGTTACCAGCCTGTGCAGCGCATTAGGATCAAAGTTACTCATGTTTCCTTCTTTTTGACAAAAATATTGCTTGTAATATGGGTAAAAAAGATCAGAAGTACTAAAGCGAACACAAAAACTAGATGAGACAACCCCTGTGGAGGAGACAGAGGGTAAGTATCCCTTTCAAAGGAAAAGTACACAGTGAAGGGAGCAACTTCACAGCCTCGGTTTGCTGCACTCAGTGAGGCTGCAACGTGGGGCCCAGCACCAGCTCCAGCTCCAGCTCCTCAGTAATCCCTATCTGTGCCCAAGGGCACTCAGGAGGGAACTTCTGATTCCAAAGGTGGTTGTTTTGGAAGGGAGTCAGAGAGGAAGGTGGAATCTAAAATAGCTCCTCTCTGTCACCTGCAAAAGGAATGATAATTATTACAATGAAAGAAAAGGCTTTCTTCCTAGCCCTAATATAACTTCTTTCATGTAAGTCTGGTTGGCAGCTCACTTCAGAACACCTGTGATATGGATTGGAGAAACTTTTCATCACTGCTTTATTATTTAACTTTTATCTGCCATCAAGAACAAAAGAAACTAAGTTATTTCCCTAAGAAGCAAGGAGAATTTGTACTGCGACACACTGGGTATATCCTGATTGTTTTCATGTTTCTAGTTATGTACAACTTCATGGCCCAATATTAAGTGCACTATGCAAATTATTTAATCAGTATTTATTGTGAAGGTTTAGATTGTAAGTGAAATGGTATTTTTTAAATTTCATGTACAGAAGAAAATACATATGGAGAGGACAGATAGGAGGCTGAAAATTTTCAAGACGAAGCTTGGCAGAATTCGTGAGCAGAAGAACAATTTACTGATAACTACAGGTGGGCACTTACAGAAGGAAATGAACCGTTATTGAAGGGATGCTCTGAAACACTTTATAGTGAAATAATTTTGAAGAAAGAAGTAGGAACTAAGAAAAAGGATGGATTCCTGTTGTGTTTTAGTAACACCATAGCTATTTTCATGCCATGGGAAATAGGATATACCTTGCAATCAAATTAATGTTGAAGGAAATGATCCTCCAACTGTACAAGTGCGGACACCATGGCCTATTTGCTTGAAACTCAATAATTCTTCGACACTGGACATCAAATATTTCATACATAATAATATAACTCTATTTAAAAAAAAGAGATTTTCACATTTTTGTCAGTTTACATTTCCCACGATATCCATACTAATAAAGGAATTTTGGTAAATCTGACGTTATTCAGTCCAAAGAGCTCCTCCATGAGAATTACCAGGGTGTGTAAAAATCATGTACACACTGTTTTTATAATCCATTACAGCATTACCCTCCATCTGTCCTCTTCGAGATCTCTGCTTCTCCTGTGCAAAAGAGCTTTCCATGTGCCTGGTGTTCCCCCAGG
Organism: Crypturellus tataupa; assembly: GCA_034781795.1. Lineage (NCBI taxonomy): Eukaryota > Metazoa > Chordata > Aves > Tinamiformes > Tinamidae > Crypturellus > Crypturellus tataupa. The sequence continues at coordinate 5,454,592 of JAWLRI010000332.1, read as the reverse complement.
AATGAACCTGTCACCTCTGTGTCTGCCAAGTCTTTGCTCTACTCCAAAACTGCTAATTACTCTTTTTTTTTTTCTCATGTCATCTCATTGATTAGTATAATTAAAATATGAGTAGTTCTTCTAACTTGTAGTTAGTTCTGAGCTTGTTACTTCTTTGCCAGATAACATGAAAGTATTTTATGCCTTCTCTTTTTGGATTGGATTGCTTAATAAAACCTGTTAAATCTCCTTCAGTTTTTCCAATATTTGTAGACTATTGTGACCACAACACAAAACAATGGTCACATGTAATTTCGGAGTCATCTGAAGTTATTCATTATTGTAAAAATAATTAGGTTTCATTTCTTACAAGTAGATTCTTGATTCAAGATTCTATCCTCTTTAAATAAATAACACACTTGGGCAGTCATAATATGGAAAGTTTTGCTAGAATCCATTCACAGAAAACTTCCTACACATTAGAAATCCTGTAAGTTTGTTTTATTTGATTCATTTGTTATATTTAAAGCAAAACATTTTTTTTTTAATTTTTTATAGCTATAGGTCTTCCTTCCCCATTCAAAAGTAGAGGCCAACAGCCAATATTTTAATGTTAATCAAAATTCATCAGAGTACTGAAGAATTTGCGACCTGCATAGGATGTATATAGGGATATAGACCATGGTGATATACATTAGTGCAAGTGGGTTATTTTAAGAAAGATGGGATTAAGTTGATTCCTGAATTAGAATTTTGTACTGTATGTACAATATGCTCATTATCAAACATTTGCACTTTGGTTTCTGTCATTATTATCCTCTTGCCTTTTGGCAGCTGCCACAGTTTATAGAAAGGGTAGAAAGAACCTAGTATTTGTGGTGTTTTTCTGAATGTTGTTTGTCTTTGCTTTGGCCTGGAATGCATAGACTGTATTTTTGGTGGTGGTGGTGGTGGTAAGTTTTTTTTGCAAAGGTTTTCTATCTAGCCTACTGAGAAGAATTTTCAGCAACACTCTATGTTTTTCACATGATAAAATGTAAAATGAACCCACCAAGTCTTCAGTTCTATTGTCTTCCAGACACCTGCATGTATAGCAGAAGCATTTTTAAAAAGTCACTAGAGTGATGGATAATTAGGGATTATCAGTACAGAAGTGAGTAGGATAGTTAATAAACAAAAAATAAAAGGAATCAAATATAAGTAGGTTTCATGATTAGCTATCCATTAAACACTGTCTTTAAGAAATATCTTGATGAATAGGACTACCATTGCATATATAATATGCGGTCATTTTTTCTCACTTAGCTCTTCCATCCCTCCTCTTCACTGCTTCTTTCTCTATTTGCTATATTTAATCCTTGATTAGACGTTCAACGCTGCGAATCAGCCAGAGGTCACCTTGTGTTTATACAGCACCCAGTTCAAATGATTCCTATTCTTAGTACTACAGTTATTACTGGATGTCATAAGTTCATCCTCAGAATAGCACTCCAGGATATCAGTGTCATGGGTCCCAATCTTCATTCAAAATGCACAAAATAATAGTGCGAACACAAGTTTGCAGGATCACAGATGCATTCTGGAGGACTATGAATACAGTCTGCGACGCATTTCTGAGGCAACATGTTCTTAGCATACAGAATAGGTAAACCAAACCTAAGTTAATTACCTAATATAAAGAACAACAATGAAAATACTGTGAAAATTTGTAAAAAGGACAACTAAACATTTTTCATTATGCTCTTTTCCAAATAATTTGTTCTAGCAGGGGAACTTGGTTAGTGCTAGAGCCATACGGTAGAGTGCCTTTACTGAAAGTTTCAGCTGAGTGGGAAAAGAAGAAAATTTTTAAAATCACTTTCAGATAGGGAAATTATTCTTCAGTGTGGGTGTAGATAGAAAAATAAAGGTAGTGCTTAAGATCAAGCAAGGAGTAGGAGGAAATGTCTGTACAGGGGAAAGTTGAATTCAATATCCTTAAAGTAAAAAGTTAAAAGACATCTGAAATACCAACAGTAAGAATGCAAAATTATGAAGCATATCTCAATCATTTGTCAACAGGAGTCAAAATGAAATTTGAACTTTTTCAATCAAAAGTTGAAAGTCTAATTTATTTTTGCCATGAAAAAATCCATTAACCCAAATAAATCCTTCTATTTTTCTTCTTCCTCTTCTCCTTTGGGTGGGAGACATAGGGTATATAAGAGTAATCAAGACAATCTCAAAGTTATGATATTTAGTATCTCTTGGGATTTGTGTGTGGTCTAGGTTCATTTCCTGCCTCTAAATGAGAGGATTGAAACTTAGACATCCTGCAACCCCAGGGCATGACACTAGGAGGCTTTGTTTAAGAAAAAAAAAAAAAAAAAAGAAGAAAAAAAAGAAAAGGAACAGTTGCGATAGGAAGCTGCTCACGTCAAAATCTCTTCAACAAATGGTGAGGAAGCTCCCTGAGAAATTAGGAATGAGACCTTTGTGTTTATATATAGTACTACAAAGTGAAGCCTCATGTACAGCTGTACCTTATCATAACCGTGTAAAACAAAGGCACTCCAGAAGGATAAATCACATAAATCACATCACTGTTTGCCCAGGGGTACCCGGCTACAAGACAGAAACACATCTAACCTAATCTGGGGTATCAGATGAAGAGACAGCTGGAAGCACAGGAGCAGAAAGCGGGCTGCACAGGAGGAAGCTCTTGGCATATAACCAGCTCCCACCTCCTTTTCTAGATGAGGAGAGCTCTGACAGGGGCTCATCTGTGCATTTGGCTCCTCCTGTTTCCCTGGGTCCAGCTTCTGCTGTTGTACGAGATTCTTCTCCCCCTCCACCCTTTGCTGTTTTGGTTTCTAGCATCCACTGTGACTTCCCAGTTGGTCCCTGAGGTTGGCCAAGCTGTCTGTCCTCGAAGAACCATAGCCCTGGATATGTCTTAGATGGAGATTTCAGCAACATTGCAGTGAAGCCAGAGAAAGACGGGATGGGCAGGGAAAACAAGAGTTATGGTAGACCACTTATTGCCTTGAGAAACAGAGCAAAACCAAGCAATTGTGATTCCACTGGGCGTTACCTCTCTGACCTCAATGTTAAATAATATTGTATTTTCATAAAGGAGACCTACTTCATCATCTTGAGGATATATTTGCTGTCATCAAGAATCATCATGATTTGCACTCTCAAGTCAGTCACTGCAGCACATTTTCACCACCAGAGCATCAGTCTCTCAGCTGACCTCATGTCAACCAATGCAAACTTTCCAAGATTAGGATTAAACTCTTTCTAATTTAACCCAGTATCCGTATCATAGATATCCTCCTACAATTAAATTCTTCCAGTTTCTTTCCCGAGAAGAGACTCTTTGCCAACTAATTAATCATATTCCAGTATTCAATTAGCAGAGCAAAAGCAAGCGAAAAGAACACAAAGTTCACATCTTAGTGTCATGCCTTCACTTTTGAAGTCATGAGGGACACTTTTGTAGTACAGTATGAAGAACTGTACAGGGAAAGGCTGTGAATTAAGGACTTTGTTTCCTGTGTTGTCAGGCCAATACTCTTTTAAATGCAGTAGTAAATTAATTTACAATAACAGACAGCTACATGCAATAATCTTTCCTCTATGCATTACACAGCAACACAAATCTGGCAAATAATTCAGAAGGAATTATTTGTAACATTCATAATCATACTTACTCACAAATACACCATAAAGTGATCCCAGTCTGGCAGTTTAATAGCTTTATCTCTGATTACTGTTCCCATAAAAACCTCAGAGAAACAGAAGTGCCCACATTTGGCTGAAAAAAAAATACTCAGCTATTTCAAAGGCAACTAAAATTTTAAAACAATAAAGATGTTTTTTATTGTTCCCTACAGTAAAAGCATGACAGACTAAATAATGATACTAGCATAAATTCAAGGAAAGCCTCTGTCTCTAGCAGAGGCTGAAACAAGAATCATAGGCCTCAGACATTAGCTCACTCAAGGATTCATAGCAATCTTTATAGCAATTCTTATTGCAAAGTAAAAACAGTCTATGTTAAGATAAATCTGAGATACTTTTGTAATATTTCCCTGTTTTTTTTTTAATTCTTTAGATATGAAAGCTGTTGGCACAGGGTTTTCAAAACAGTTTTCTACCCTCAGTGCATTCTCTGTGCTACAGAGTAATTGGGAGTGAAACACCTCCGCTGCTGTGCGGAATCTCTTTCATTCCTAAACTACAACTTGGACCTCTGCCCCTTCCTGGACCGGCTGTTATTTGTCTCTGTAGGGCCTGTCACTTTCTCTGGATACAGGAATTTAGTCTTCTCTCTTCCATTAAATTCCACAGCTGATGAGACCCACCATGGATGCAGTGCAGCCCTGGGCTTCCCCATGCAGCCGGCAGGACTGGTAGGAGGCCACTGGATCTCGTTTGAGGAGATGCAGGAAAAAGCTGCTCTGGGCTTCAGCTGAGCTACTGGATAGGGCTATGGCTTGTGTGTCGTGCAAGGGAAGAAACCTCCCAGGATTATGTTTAGACTTAGGGCTTTCATTACTGTAGCTCATTTTTACTTCCTAACATTCACGGTGGGGCTCATCTCTCCAAATGGAGGTTTTTACAAGGGGGCTGCTTTTCTAACTGACCTTGTACAGCTCAGGAGAGACATGGGTACTTTCAGGGTGGTCAGGTAGGTGCTTAGTGCTAATTGTCTAGAATTTCTTTTTGTGGGTTATAAATGCAGTTTGTACAGCTAACTTGCAGGTTAACTTGCACTGCAGGCATGTAGAGTTGTGGGGGAAAGGCAAGAGATATCCCAGCTTTAGCCATTAGCACTGTAGTTTCTTCTATAAGAAAAAAAAAAAGCAGGGATTGGGGGCATATTAAAGCCCCCAAAAAGTAAAGTTACTCTATGATGGTTAACCTTAATGCTCACTAATCATTGAGCTTATCAGAGCATTATCATTAACAAAGAATGAAAGAAAACCTTCCCCTGGCCCTAAGCACAACCAACCAGAACCTGGTGATGATGCAGGAAAATCGCGTCTGAGAGATCATATCTACTTCGTCTGTCATCACACAGCCAAAACAAAAGGACATCTCCGGTCTGTGGAATTCTTGGAATTTTGTTGAACCATGTTGCCTTGCCTAGCAAAATATAACTACTCTATTACATTACTCTAATATCAGTACAAGATAATATTCTATCTGCAAATCACATCATTCCTTCATTTCCAATCAAAGAATTGTTAGTAATGAAATAGCTTACAGCTCATGTGTTTAGGAGCTGTACAACTTAGGGAAAACAACTGCACATGAAATGATCTGGGCCTTAAAAATGGTGTTTGGACCTCAACAGTGTTTACAGTAGAAGTGTTTGGAAACAGAAATTTGTCTCACAAGAAAATCCTGACATTTGAAACTGCTTTCATCATGGATTTGCGTAAAAAAAATTGTTTTCAAAAATAGCAGAGACTCATAAACATCAAAATATTTTATTTCCATAATATAAAATCACATAAAGTGGAAGTTAAGATAATAAAATGAAACAAAATAAAAAACAGGTATTTTATAGTACAGAATCAAATGAAGTAGAAAAAAATAATTCTTACTTTCTCCTATCCACTGTTTCAACAAAATGGATACACTCCTGGGAACTTTTCAGCTTATAAAACTAACTGTCCTTTCCAATTTCTATTCACATCATATTTTCTAGCAGTAAATTTTTTATCTAGCTTTTGATCCATCCTACTTTATGGGATCAGGAAAAAGGTAGTTAAAATCTACCAGAAAAGTAAATGGAGGAGCACTCTGGTGTCACTGTAGCCAGACTGATTTAAGAATACAAACAAGGTGAGGTCTGTGAACGGAGATTAGGAGTTTCAATAGACCAGCTAGGATAGTCAGAAAAATAAACAAGGTTTAGGGCTTTCTATAACATGGAAATAAAAACAGCAGTCTTCAAAGATAATAGTATTTGTGGATAACTGTTCTGTGCATCCCGTAACAGTAAGCTAGAGGAGGATGAAGGAGAGGGAGGAGAAGGGAGATCATGTTGTACCATAACACCGATAACTGCTGAGTTTATTTTCTGATTGAGATGTAAGCCTTGCTCCTCAGGCTTGCTTCCTGATGGCAGAGGGCTCTCATTCTCAGCAGAGAGGTAAATCACCAGCTAATGTATGGGTTTCTTATTAGAAACCAACACTAATGAACTCAAGCAGGTAGCAGCAGGAAGGAAACTGTTCAAAACCAAATATTAATCACAAGTGGAATCCTCAGTGATAAAACATCCAGCAAGTCAGTAGTTTTTAGGGTTCATTACATCTTAGTAAACAATTAAAAAAATAAGTACGTTTATTAAAAAAAAAAAAAAAAAAAAACCTACGCTACTTTTCTGACTCAATTGTTGGATATTTGCATTCAGTTCAGTTTAACATTTCCATTAAGGATCTGGATGATGAAATAGAGTTTGCTCTTGCTCTTGCACATCTCACCAAATAGGAAAGCATTTGGGAGGAATAGATTCTGATTCAATGTAAGTTTGATAACTTCAAAAAAAATGGCCTGAAATTAACAACAGACGATTGTGACAAGCATTCGTTCAAGAAGAAATTAAGATAATGCATTCAAAAAAAAAAAAAAAAAAACAGAGAAGAAACTTCCTAGGCAACTTTCTAGAAGAAAAAGAGACTGGGTCGTAGAGTGAATATGAATTAATGTGATGCTGCTAGTCTTCAAGAAGTGCCTATGCAAGAACTGGACATGAATAAGCAACAGTGACTAACGGGTACAATTTTGGGCAACATTTCCAAAGTAGGAGGTTGAAAGAGAGATGATAAAGAATGATAAAAAGTTTGAATAAAGTAATCTTTGAAGTAAAATAGATGTTTGGCATCTAAGCATTTTAACTAATGAGAATTGTGCAGTATTTATCTGGGAAGTATGGACTCATCTTAATTGGCCAGAGTATTGCAGATTGCCAGCTTCCAACAGACTGCACTGTGCTGCTTTTGAGCTGTGAATCCCTGGTTTGAAGTCCTGTTTGAAGGATTTTCTTAGTGGAAGAATTATACTTAATGATACGAGCATCTGTTGCATTAAAAAAAAGAGAGAGAGAGAGAGAGAGAGAGAGAAAGAAGTTTGGAAGCAGGAACATGAAGTGGAGGGAGTAAGCATTAATTTCTTTCTGTTTCCTCCCTAATTCAGCGATAAAATATACCAGGCTCAGGCTCAGATTATCAAGGAAAGAGGCGTGGGGAAATGAATTGTCTTGCTTGAGTGTAAGGCAAAATGTTTAGCAGTTTTATCTGCAAATTCTGACTGGAAACTCCTGTGACAGGAGCTTTTCCTTCTTTGATGCTAATGCAGCATTGATAAGTGAGCACTCTGTTGACACTCAGTAAGTCATTTTGCTTTGTGTTCAGTCAGGCACCAGCCAATGCAGAATTTATCCAAGTGCACAGAACCAGATTCAAGAACCATCTTGAATCATTTTTTTTTCTCATTTAAGGGAAAAGGAATATAACAAAATATATTTGTTGGCTAAATGGACCTTATCTGGCTTACACGATCATGTCCTACAGCACAAGTGCTGAGAGCAGTAAACCTTATTCCAGATATATGACATAGAAATTGTCATCGGAAACACTGCTGAATTTTGTCTATATTCTGCTATAATGAAAGCCATCCTGCATAGCACTTTTCTAAATGGCTGGCTGAACCAGTCAATGATTCAGAACCCTTTTATAGCCAACTTAGAATTGTTTTTGACAATGATCCATCTTTTCAGAACAATAGCCCTTAATTGTATGCATGCAAAGTTTGCTTGCGGACTTTTGGCATATTTGTACCTTACCCTACTGCTAAATGTTTGCATTTAACATCCATGTGTTAAACTGACAATTAACACCATACCTTCTGACACCAAACTTTGGCAGCTTTATCAAATTTTACTGGCTGACAGTGAGGAAAATGAAGTCCGTGGAAAGCCTGCACATGTTGGACATATAGCAGGGACCAGATGGACGTACCTGCATAATTTGGCACTCCTAATCCTGGCCTACATTATAGAGGGTTGAGACCATCCCTTTGTTAAGTAGACATATGAGATTACCGTGCAGAGCTCAAAGCTCCATTATGCTTACATTATATATCATAGTTTGTAACCTATTCCAAGTTACTTCTTTTCTAGATGCTTTAGAACACAGTCTGGTAACTAGTAGGAACGGACAATTGCTATGGCAGTATTTTCTTCTACAGGTTTGCTTTAAAATTTTGTGCTGAGAACAGGGATTCAGGAGTGAAATCCACTTGAAAATAAAAAGGCTTCACATGTAAAATCCTTGCAATTTTTTAATGAAGTGCAGTAATTTTGTTTGTAATTTGTGCTGCTTAGTTGCCTCCTGCCTCTCTCATAACAAGTCTCCACAGAACAATTTTCTGTACCTCACATTTCAGCAATAACCCGTTACTCTGATGTTTCACGGCTCATGATTGTCATGTACATTACACTACACTGTAATTCTGGGATCTAAATACTGGATTTTTACAAGCCACAGCAAGTCTTTTTTTTCAACAATCGATCTCCCCATCTGTACAAGTGGGATAAAAACGATACTTGAGAGAGGCATCAAGGTATCAACTCATCAAGTGTTCAATGTTTTGTGGGGCCCTCTGAGAGGCTCGGCTGGACAACATTTGTAACAGTGCCATATATCACACATGAACATTATGCAGCAGGGTAAAAAATTTCCTTGGTCTGTCAATGCCCAAATTTCAGTGCTTTGCAAGTAAAGGTTTAGGATCCAGTCAACTTGCTCAAATACATTCTGAATTTAACTGTTAAAAAAAGAACATCAATGAAAAGTTAATGCTGTTCATTCTGACAACTTGATTTAACTTCTCGGTCCGAACTACATTATCTCTAGTGTCCCATGCTTCCTTTCACAGAACATCTTCCACATCCTTTGGCCAATTAAGTGCCTAATTGGGATCTCAATCATTAGTACATTAAAGAGCAGAGCTGCAAACACATTCTCTTTCACTCAGCACACATTTTCTTACATTCATCACTAAGGTGTAATAACTTATTTTCCCTAGGAGGTTCTTCGAGTACAAAAGGGAGAAAGTCTTTATGTAAGGAGCTAAAAGAGAGCACAGCCTTCAGAGCAAACACAGTTTTGTCTTTTGCTGAGTTTGCCGGTTAGCTTTGGGCTCCCAAAGGCAGATATAAAGCCAAGAATCACCAAACAGATACTAAATGAAAAAATTTAACTTTTATTCTTTAATTTTTACAACCTAGTCCAGCACAATACTACAGATCTCTAACTATTCCTGATGACATCACAGTTTCCTAGTAAGCACTGGGAGTTCAACACCAAAATTGAGGCTGACATATTCAACTCCAAATTAGGATTGCAGGATAAATCATTACAACCAGTTGCTGTCATGAGTATATACACTGCACAAGACATCCTAGCTCTAATAACCATACTGAAAACATAAATAAAAGTATCTGGAAAATCCAAGCATTGAAAAGTCTGAAAGAAGTTTTGTCTGTCTTATCTGTTACCCTACATGTTGCATGTAAAGCCTCGTGTTATGCATTCTTCCCACAAAGACGGTCTTGAATAGAGGATGCTCAGATCCACAAAAATCCTCCTCCTGTCTGTTTGCATTCAGGCCTTAGCAGAAATAAGCCTCTTTCTTCTTTATGGATATGCTAATGCTTAGTGATTCCAACACGAAGGATTACTAGCCTTACAGCTGTGATCATGAGCCCCAAATATTGAGGAGCTTATACCTGAAAAGACAATTACGAGTGGAGAGATGTAGCAACAACTGCTAGAGCAGGAGGCACGCGGTGCCTGGTTTGACTTAAGGCAGCTTGGGGAGAGTGCGCAGGTCCTATCCGACAAAGCCAATGATATCCATGCCAGGATTACTCAAGCACCAGGGATAAAAGCACCCAGTAATCAGGATTGGTATAATCCACTGGCAATTCACCAGCTATTTTATTTTTAAGCTTTCTTCTCTCTTCCAAATCCCATAGGTGATAAAACTTGAGAAGCAAATGAAAAGTATTAACACTATAAGATAGAAAAGATGACATCAAAGCCATTTAATGGAAAACAAAGAGATATTATGTGGGTAAAGTTCTCCCCTCATGTTCTCCGTGCACAGGCAGCGTGTCCGAGGTGTGCGTGGTAGAAGCTTTGACATGTGGACTCTGGGTTTCGGTTTGAGTACATCCTTGTAGTCTCATTGCAGCTAGAATGAATTACAGATACCAGGGAGACAAGATTAACAGTAAGTCCAGGTCTTTTTTTCAGCTGCAAAATTCTCTTGTCTGTACTATTAGATATTTAACAGTTTCTGGTAAAAATGAGAGTAAGGAAATCGTACAGAATCAGACATAGGCATCTGACCTTTTATGATGTTGTTTTAGTCTTGCATAGGACCAATTTCTTCGATGTTGGTCCTATGAGTAATCAAGTATATTTAATGAGTATGCATAAATTCACTGGTAAATATGCACAAATTCCATGCAAATTTTTATATTCCTGGGTTAATTTGTTTCCAATGCAAGCTGTACTGTACTTTGTACTTATCCTTGCACTGCTCATGGATTGTACATAACTTGCATTCATGAACAGGCATTTTAGGCAGAAATTAAGCAAGTTTTTTTTGTTTCATTACTCACTTTGTGTGGTAAAGTTTTTACAGAAAGTGGCCTACAAAGGAAGATGAGAATAATTATATATCCTTGAGTAGTTCACAGCTAAACAAGCGTAAGTTCCTGTTAAGTAGCAAGCTTTGATTCTCTCTCTGCAATCCTCCAAAAGAAGCACTTTAAAGTATTGGAAAGGCTTTAAGAATAAAGACAAGCAAGACATCCCTGACAATCTGCTTGAAGGATATAACAATTGACTAATAAAAAAAAAACTAATCCAGTAGTGGAAGAGTTTTTTTGCTTGTTCTCATCAAAAAGAATTTGACCTGATTAGAAACTTCTATAGCTATTAAGTACACTGTGCAAATATTCACCATATTTCTATATTTATGTGTTTCTATATCTATGTGTTGTTTAGCATTCTTTTACTAAAACATGATAATCTTGTCTCCTCTTGGATGGATCATGACTCTTTCAGATAGTACTGGGAAATCTGGAAACATTTGAATAAATGAGTTCAAGATAAAACGTGATCTCATATCCAATTTTTTCCAAGCCTAGGTCCAGATATGCTTGATTTTCATCTTCAGTGTATAATTTACAACTGCAGATAAGCTCTGATATTTTCCTCAGCATGAACTTTTTAAAATTAGACATTAATGTCTCTTAATGTTATGTTTGCTAGTAAAAAAAATATATTTATTAATTTCCATTGCTGCAGGAGGGCACTAGCACTATAGCGTTAGCACACTAGTGATCTTATTCTAATTGTATGTAATTTGGTTTTGAAAGCATTGGTTAACCTAAATGGTATTTTGCAAACAGAATAAATCAGGTCTGCTTCTGTGAGGAAACGCCAACAATTCTAGCATGAGTGCAGGTTCAGATAAGAAACATCAGCAATGTTTTTCTATTAGATTTCTATCAAATCTATTTTATGATCTTAAAAATATTTGGTGCCAATTTGGCAGTAAAAATATCAATTCTGCTTTATTTCCCAGAGTTCTATTTGAATAAAATACACAATTTCAGCCTGAAGTGGCTAAGAGTATGCCTTAATGAGAAAAAAAAAAGCTGAAGCATGTCTCTCTCTTTCCATAGAAAATTGTAATGAGTTTTTATATAGCAGATCTATGCTATAAATCCTGCATTACCCTTTTGGTCGGTAACCTAACAGAGAATCATTGGTAATGTTCCCATATTGAGTGAATTCTCCTTTCTAACAGTACATAACAGGATTGCATTTGATAAAAATAAATCCATAAGAATTTACAAAGAAACCTCACTCAGCTCTCTCTCTTCTGTCTTGCCATTTTTATCTTGAGCTTTCTGAGCCCATAAGCTGTCTGAAAAAGAGCCTCTGTCTGTCTCTGGTCCGTTTAGGAGGGAGAATACTGCCATGGCTTTGAAAAGATTAATAAATTGGGCTTTCCATAAAAAGCCCAAGTCATTTGAGGGTAAACAATATCCATCCCCACAGCATAAGGAGACTCTAACCCACTATGATATCTGCTTTAGCATTGCTCCATCGTGCCAGAGGCATTGAAAGCTGGTGGAATTTCAGCACTAAAAACTACACTTCAATGAATCCATGTGTTTTCTTTCTGCTGCCACACTTTGGTTTAGTCAAAAGGCACTTCAATATTGCGAGCTATGATGAAGCAGCACTGCTAGGCACAGTGCCTGAGGATGCCTTCTGCTTGCTCACTCTGCAGCATCTTCTCCTGGTGATGGGACCAGGAGGGCATAGCTGCACTTGGCCCCTGCACCACCCCACTAATACAAACTGACTTATATGACTGACACAGAAGCGACCATCACCATGCTACACAGCAATATAAAGGAAGATCTCGTCTGAATAAACTAACTCAGAGTTACTTGCAATGATCAGTTCTTAATCTTCTTATCAATTTGGGGAGTAGAAAAGGGTTCATAGAAGTAAGATACAATAATGTCCTGCTACTCTCAGACAGTAGCAGAGGCAAATTTGTGGTCTCAAAAATAATGCTTAAGATGTAGAAATTATGAAATAACCTATTTTAAATGGCCGTATTCACAAACTAAATTATTAATTTCTTGTCCTAATCCAAGTGGATATAGAGAAAACCAAGGATGACTCTATTTACAAGTTCCTCCTACAGGGAAACTAGAGTTCTCCCTCAGCCTTCTCTTTTCTCTATTTGTTTCAACTTTTGCGTTTGAATCTGATACACCTCAACATGTAACTCCAGAGGAAACAACAGTACTGGAGTATGAAGGCCTCTCAAAGCTGGAGTTTTTCATTCCTCAGATGAGCAGGTCTTTTAAAATAAAGTACCGTCAAGATGGGAGAGAAAAAACTCTTACACGGAGAGATCAAGCATTACCCATTACCCATTACCCAATACCCATTACCATTATCCAGTCATTCCACTTGACTGTAGCAGCAGATAATTGATATTCATCGTTCAACAGGGCCCATGTTATGCTTTCTCCTTCCAATCAGTTTCTTACAGATTTTTCTGGGTTATTCTCCTACTTCCTTGTCATAGATGACTCAGAGTCCTTCAGCATACAGAAAAAATCAGCAGATTTTAAACCTCAGCCTTTTTCATCAGTATCTCACACGGGATAGTTGCTCCGTTTCGATCCTTGTGACCCATTATCAAACGATGCTGGGCAAGAAGGCAAGCTTGTTTCTCTTCTCCTTCCAGATATGAATGGAAATATGTATAAATAAATATATATATATAAAGATTATCTATATACAATTTTTGCATTTTGATACCATCACAAGATCAAAAAGCAGATTTCTGAGCCATGAATTTAATCTTAAGCAATGAATTTAATCCTATCTGGCAAAACTCAATTGGGAGAACCTAGATTTGTGTCAGGCAGCTGAGAACATGTATGCTGATAGTCAGAAATGGATGTGCAAACCACTGGAGAAGCCAGTGACCCTTAGATTGTTACATGGTGGATTAAAAATAAATAAATAAATAAAGGAAATTGATTTTATTACAAACAGCCTGTCCTGTATTGTCATTGTGAGTTCCTATTCATTAACTACAATACATGCAAAAAGTATTTTTAGGTGGAACTTGCTGGTACCATTAAGTGCATTGCACAAAATTACATAATAATTCTACTGGGGGATTCTTCATCTATATGGAACCTAAACTTTGTAAAATATCCTAACAGCTGCTAATTTTGAAAAATTTCTAATGTGAATGGTATCTTGCTTCTAACATTATGCTGAGGGCCAGCTGGCAAACACAGTCACAACCATAAGACAGTGCACGTTTAGACACAGTCGATGGTCTAGAGCTTTCTTAAATACAGCATTATGCAGCAAATTCATGATGTCAAAATTAGCTGGCCCAGGTAAGATGCAGTTGGTCTCGATATCAATAATGAGGAATGAGATATGAAGTGAGTCAAAGGCATTAAGAGATTAAATACTGGATGATTCAAAAAAATCACGCATGCCAAGAGGCAACCAAAATTCAGTTTCTTGTTGTTGTATTTCAACTGGAAAGAAAATATATAATCAAAATGAAAAGGACTTGGGGCAAAGTGTGCAGTGTCATGTGGAAATATCTGTACTGTTTTGTTGAAAACAATAGCAATACGTTTGCCACACAGACCAACTGAAGCACAAGCAAAGCCTTCTCTCTTGAAAGATAAAGGCTAGGCAAGGAAACAGGAGAGCAGCAGCAAGCTGTGGATCAGGGAAAATTCCAATTCTATAAAAGCTTAAACCTTTTCGTAGTTCCACAGGTAGGGATATATAGCCAATTTTCAGTGATGAAAGTCAAATACTGTCAACTCACAAAAAGAAATCTTGGCACGAACAATGCAGTGCTTTAGTAAATGGTCTGTCATCTTTGATGAAGTGGAATAAGAAACTCCAAAGTTGCAACTAGCAACCCCAGCAAACCTGCACCCTCAAAGCTATCAAACACATGTCAGAGTGTGAGACAAAAAGCATCATGATTATTGCTATACAATGGTATGTCTATGATGCTAAGCTTATAGCTAACTGGTGCACATAAGGAGTAATTCTTGGAAAGTTCAATGATGCAAAGAATATCCCCCTTTACAAAATCGGAGGAGTGACCGTTCATGCTTCGATACGCTGCTGTGTTCCACTTTGTTCAGCCACTGAGAAAATCCTTGCCAGAGCAATAGGCAGCTGCCTGGCTAGCGAGCTCGCTGCAAAGCTCTCTGTGAAGGGCAATGGAGCTTTCAGTGTGACTGAGCCATGGTTGTGACAGCATTTTTGCATCCAATTGAAGAGAAGTGTATGGCAGAACTAAGAATTACATAAGGTCTTTGTCAGAAGAGAAGCCGTCAACATCTTTTGAAGCTTCTGCAAAAATCCTGATGTCCAGACTGTTTTATGAATGAGGCTCAAAAGGCCTAGAGATGAGGGTTTCCAATCAAGGCAAAATGTCAGAATATTTCACTGTCAATGGTAGCAAGGCTGTATTTCCATCCTGCTTTTAACTATCATAATTCTGTAGAAGTGTTTTGAGTTTTTTATTATTTATTTAATGTAGCAACAGTTAAAGATCCACAGTCACAGATGGTGTTCTCATCATGCAGAGACCCAGTGCAAAACCAAAGTTGTAGAGCAGCTGTCTTTATCGATGACTGTGCACTGTTGGCCCACACATGCTGGAATGCACAGCACAGTGTGGACTTATATGGCCTTAGTGCCAGGCAGCTCAAAATAATTATCAAGAAAATAAAAATTCAATCCTATACCAGCCCTGCCTTTTTAGTGCATGAGCATGAGAGCACTGACAACCCTGAACACTGCTGCTACGTTCTGCTGCACGTTGCCCTAGGACACAACTGATGAGACAGCAGAGGCTGGCACAGCTATTGGGAAGATCGAAACAGTAAAGCTGGAGTGAAAAATACATCCAGCTTCAAATGAAGTAAATGTGCTTTATTCTGGTGTCATCACTATTCTTCTTTGTCCTTGTGAACAATTTGAATTCACTGCATCAATCAAACATATGCATTTTCTTACACATGCGCTCTCTTTGCATCCCCACTCTCGTCAGCTCCTGAAAAACAAAGTTCCTGCTGCTTTGGTCCTGGCAGTGTGCACAAATGCTGGGTAAAGATTTTCCAAAGCCAATTTCTAAGACTACTTAAAGAGAGGTCTAAAAAAAACAAGTCAGAAGGATACAGTCACATAGATGGATTTGCCTCAACAGCATTGAAATCTATACATAAAGTTAATCTACTGTGGCAATATTGCTGGACACGTGAACAAAACCAGTATATATTACACAGCATGAGGTGTGAGAGGACATAGAGAATAGACATGATGTTTTATGTTCAGCATGACAGTTAGTCATGCATGCTATGAAAATCACACTTATGTATCATTAAATTTACCACCATAAGGCCACAAAATCTGCATTATAATAATCTGAGTCAGTAGGTGACTACATCATTCCTCAGCTCTAACCTTAACAGTGGAGCAAATCCTGCTCTTCTGGAACATATGCAGTCTCGTGAAAATTCACAGTTTAGACAGACGGACTGTTGTACCACAGATCTCATCTCCTATAGTATTAGGGAAGGAAATTTGTAGCTGTTAAATCTGAGAGAGGGACAGAGAGAGAGAGAGAGGGAGGGAGGGAGGGAGGGAGGGAGGAAGGAAGGAAGGAAGGAAGGAAGGAAGGAAGGAAGGAAGGAAGGACGGA
>JAWLRI010000332.1:5413983-5430121 GCA_034781795.1 Crypturellus tataupa | reverse complement strand
CCTCTCCTCTCCTCTCCTCTCCTCTCCTCTCCTCTCCTCTCCTCTCCTCTCCTCTCCTCTCCTCTCCTCTCCTTTTGAAAATCATTTTACTCAATTAGATAATAGAATGACTCAAGCGGCTTCATACACACCAGAAATAATCTGCACTGAAAGTGAGTGGATTCAGCAAGCATCACAGGCTGAAAATTGTTCCTGCTGTCTTAGTGAATACTTCCAAATCATTCTATCATTCAAGATCAGGTCACGGGATGACTTTGCAGGCACACAGGCAGACTTTATTTGCAATGTATGGTATATGAAGCAGATAATGTGACACACTCCACCTCTGAACACTGAGTCAGATATGTCCACTTTATAAGCAGGCATTTCAAGGAACTCTTCTTTTATAGGTAAGTCACGTACATGCCCTGTGCCTACTTTGTCAGTTAAACTCATTTAACATTTACATTTTAAAATATATTATTTTGCTCAATTAAGACACTTGGCTGTCTAGCTAATGAAGTGCTGCCAAATGATCTTCTGTGTTGCAAATGGGGCATAAAGAAGTGGACAAGATAATTACATTATTTATCAAAGGACTTTTCAAACAAAGTCCATAAATCTCACTAAATCATAGGCACTGTGAAGAATGAGCCTGGTGTGCTTGAGAAGAGCCCTTTATATAGAAGGGTTCATCTGCAACTACAGAAAAAATGTGAGCATGCCATTGAAATTATCTGGGCATTATTATCTGATATATTAATCTATAAATATAAATAAATATATATATATGGGGTTTACAAGATACATTTGTTAAAGAGATATGAAAGTAGACATACATTCAATTGTGACCATACCCGTGAAGGTATTCTGAAACCAAACTAGTGGAGTCAATGTTATAAGGACACAACTCTGGTGTAAGCAAGATCTGAGTAAGCATTATGTATAATCAGTACACACAGAGAAAAAAAGGACATTGCAGTAGTAACCAAGATGGTCAGAGGGGACCATGGGAGAGGACCAGACCAGGTTGGTCTGGGTCTGAAACACTCAGGTCTGTTTGTGGTGTGCAGCACCTAGCACAGTTGCAAAGGTCTGCTGCTTGAGGCAAGTTGTTTCAGAGCAACCTCATCTCATTCTGCAAATTTCCATTGACACGAGCAGAGATTTAAAAGCCTCTTAAAATTGTAAGTGCCTTCTGTGTAGCATGGCACCTTATCTGTGTTCCAGCAAAGTGCCCTGCTGCATTTATGTCACTGTTTAAAGTAAAAATAATGACACAAGACAAATGTAATGGTTATATCAAATATTTGATTATCACCTAACTTTGGGGATGCCTTAGGTGAGAAACCGGTTTAAAGTTGGATGCTAGATCCGTAAAAGCAAATATCTGATTTTTTCTAGTATACAATAAGACAAAAGAACTGAATACATCATATCTGTTTTACAGAAGGAAAAGCCTCTGAAAGCTCACTTTGATGAATGTGCTTGAGTAATTTATACTGCATTATATTTCTGAATTTTTTATCAAACAACCTTATTGCTATAAAATGACCATTAAACATTCAAATAATGATAAGAGTTCACAGAGGAAAAAAGCAGATTAGTGATGAAAGCATATTTATCTTTAAAGTTGCATTTTGACTATAATTATTTGTGACTGCTTAAGTGTCATAGCTTAGGAAGTTATATTTTTTAATCTACTCATAATATAATGAGTTATGACACCCTGAAATTCTGTTGTACTGTTGCATGAATGTCTACATGGGGAAATATTATGGAGCTTCTGTCCGATAATGTACGTGCAACTGCAAATCCACAGTATTTGTGTGTGATTGGGCAGTATTTGTAGAATCCAAGAAACAGATGACTGGGAAAAGGTGTTGAGAGGTCATCCTCTTGTCATCTGCATCTCAATCACGTACGCCTAGTCCTTGACTCAAGGAAGGATCAAGTAGACCTAGGTCATTTCTGAAAAATTTCCAGTAACAGAGACTCTGTTTTTCCCCAGCCAACACAAATTATTCCTCTCCTTCACAGTCATTACCATTAGAAATATTTTCCTAATGTCTAATACAAATACACAGAGAAATTCCTGATAAAATTAAGCCCTTTACATTTGTTTGATCTGCTCTGGACAGTGAGAATGGAGAGGTTCTCCCATTTCTCTTTAACAATTCTTTATGTAACTGGAAACTAACATGTGCCAAGCAAAACTACTTCAGCTGAAAAGTAATTCACTGCCCCAACATAGAGTTATTGGGAAGGGAAGAATTGTCACAAGGTGACAGTCTCCTGCTTAATAAAAAGTGCTATTATTTCCAAATTCATCTCAAAACCAACTGAAAACCATCAGGAAAACCAACATTTGATACTATTGATGTCATCCTTTGGCTTATAAACAATAAACCCAGCAATGACATAGTCAGCAATCACTCTTATATGAAAAATTACTCACTGTGCTTTTGGTATTGATATCAGGAAGCGGGAAACTTGAAAACATTTCTTCTCAGTTTCTGTCCTATAATATTTCAAGATTTCTCTTTGATTTTATTAATTGTAAATTTACCTAAATGTCTGAGGATATTTAGGTAAATAGGAGGATTGAAATATTCCATCTATTTTGCTTTCCAACATGATTTATCAGATGGAGTAATTTCTCTGTTACAGTTTCATATGCATAGAGCAAAGAAGCATGAAAAAAAAAAAGAGAAAAAACCCAACACTGACACAAAGCTGACAAAGAAACACAAAAAAGACTCTAGCGGGCAGCAAATAAAAACGCTTAAACAGACAGAACTTTTTGGATGACCATTGGTCAATATCTGCCAAACAGCTCAACAGGGTGTTTTCCAGTCGGAAATGTTTGGATTTTTTTTTTTTTTTAGTCACAGGTATAATATTTGATTCGAATATTTCATTCAGCTTCTGCTCACCTTTGTGAAAGAGTGTTGAAATTGTCTTGAACAAACCCCTACTAAATCTCAACACAAAATCTTACATTCACAAAACGTTATCAAGAAAAAGCAATGTTTGTCCAACCTAATTATTTACACTTGTCCCGCTCTCTATTTTTGCATTATGTATAGCAAAGTTCAAATATTTTACCATACCAGGCATATTCAATGGACATATGGTGTGATCTAACGATGCACAACTAGAGCAGAGTGATGTTGGCACAGGAAGAGGATGCTGGATAATGTGATGATTCGGTTATAAATTGAAGTTCAAAAAGTTAGAAAAATTACTTACACGTGCAGAACAAAGCACGTTCTTAATTGACAGCGTGGCAGAATGCAGGGTGCCAGTGAAAGAGAAAAATCCTGTGAGAAGGAGGACATTCAATGTATAGGAACACAAACAGGAACAACAAAGATACGACTGCAAGAGACAGGGATAAACAGCTTTTGGCATGGCAGCTGCCACAGGCAAGCAGTGTTTAACACAGAAATTGAATTGGCCTCTATAGTTTGCAATGGAGAGGAAATTCTCTGTAACATCATCAGGATGCCTAGTGAAAGGATGATACTGGCTGCACATTGACAGAGTCAATGGGCAATGTGCTGTGCACATCAGGAAAACCAAAATACAGGAGGAGAGACAAGACCAGATTGAGAAAGCACCAGCTATAAAAGCATCTATGCTTTTTGTCCAGAAAGAAAAACTTGACTTTAAAGACATCTAATAGAATTAACAGCAGAAGTTGCATTTTTGAAATGTTAGTTTGACTCTATAATCCAATGTAAAGCACCAGCAGACTGGCTAGAGCAGCACAATTAACTGCTCACAAAATTTTCATACTAACAGGAACTTCAGTTTCATTGAAATAAATAAAGTTGCATAAAAGCAACAGAGTAGGAATTTTTCTCCACAGTTTAAAAGACCTTACTGTTGTGATAACGTTACAAAATTTCCAACAACATAACAATTGTACTAGAGTGAAATATATCCCATTCTGCATCACTCTTAAATTCACCCTTACAGCTGTTGTAATAGTATAGTCGTAGATTTTTTCTCAGATTACAAGGAAAGCTGAATCTAAGCTCAGTTCTTTCTGCTTACTAAATTCTGATTTAATTACATGGATTTCATGTGCTGCATGAAAAATTTTCTTCCTAGCCAAAATATGTCTTGTGCCACCCAAAGTTCTAACTTTACCTATTTCAACAGCACTTCATAACTGAAAGAATCTTTTACAGGAATAGGAGTTGGGGAGGGAGTAGAAGTGTATAGAGACATCACTAAAGCACAGTGGGAAGCAAGGGTTCACTACTGACACTGAACCATAGGGTTAAGACGAGCAGACTTGTTCATCACTTTCCACACCCCTCCTGGAAAAAGCTCTGCATCAGCCTGACGATGAGTGAGGGCTACCAGCAGAGCTGTACACCATAATCCTTCCTCCTTATTGCCCTGCAGATACCAGTTATGGAGCCAAGCTCTCCTCATAAAGACTAAGGCAGGAAGTGTGGACTGTGAACCTTCCTGCGATGCTCCACAAAATTTACTTCAGACTTTTCTTTTACTATCACACATCAATCCAGATCTTTATTCTGCAAATTCACAGTACTAATATAATCAGAGATGAGGTGGCAGCATCACCAAGCTGTTCTAAACCTTTCCTAGATTTCCTTCGTTACCTTTTATTATACATTTCTCTGACATTCATCTGTACATTATAAATTGGGGAACTGTTCTTCATATTTCTAGTTCATTGCTAATTGTTGCATTTCGTAAGGGTAAAATGAGCGATAAATAAAATTGGTCAGTGCAGTGTTAGAACTATTCGCTGACCATTCATGCTTCTGGCTATTTCTTGACATTCGATTCAAAAACTGAAAAGCACTGAAAACCTCTGAGCCAGAACAGTGCTTTGGAGAATCAGCACTAGGATCTCTACTCAAACATTAGAGCAAAAAGATCTACTCCCTCAAGCAGCTGCCATCATATATGTATCCCTTATACAAATAAGACTTTGATCTCTGAAGAGAACCAATGTATACATGAAAGTTACATCGCTTTCATTTTAAAAGGGTCAAAGAACCCTCATTGTTAAATTTCCTTCTTCCTGTGCTTAATGTAAATAAATACAGTATAATGATGAGCAGTGAGCAGGTATAAAACATGAAGATACAGCAAATATTCCCAGATTTTTTAAACTTTACTTCTCTCTCACCTTTTGCTCTGTAAGGTGAGAAAAAAATGCCATTAGCCTTGTCCTCTAGAGTAAACAGAGTAAGTTTTGCTCTGCCTTTCTGCTTAAGGGATTGATTGCTAACCGGACTTTCCTTCCAGCTGACACTTTGAAAACTCTTCCTTGGTGTTGAATCTGCACATACAAGCATATGAAAATGCTCTAATGTTCTAATAACTCCATTGCTTTTTTGGAGTCACTAGTTTACTATAAAGTCATGTCAAACTAAATCTTAACAAGTACACAGACAGTAAGGATGACATCTCAGAGGACTAGCACCTAAGCATCTACTCTTCCAGTTTGTGATATTTATAGGGGAGAACTGATAGAGGGGGGGAATTCTCAATTCCTCATGCATTTAGCCTTTACTAAAGCAGTTCACAAAACATACACTGCAAGAATCAATGACTAAGTAAATACCTTTTACATTTCCTAGTTATTGGTAGTAACCACTCGTGATATATAAACAAAACAGAAAACTTACCTTAGAATGAAGACCTGTACCGGGACAGAACCTGGGAAGACCCAAGTCAGCAACTTCAGACGTGATGGTGACCAGTACAAACAGGACAGGACCTTGCCTCACGGTGGCAGTGACCTGTCTGCACTATTCACGGGCAGGACGGGGCCTATTCCACACACCCACAGCAGGAAAGATGAGCTACCTGGTTGGTAAGAACCAGCTGGAGATTGTCTAGAGACAAGCGGTGGGAAACAAAATGATGTGGAGAAAAGATCCCAGTGAAGAAGTCTAGACAGTACTGTGGTTGCTTAGATGTGACAAGGTTTTAGAGTGGGGAACAGCAGCAGTGGCCAAGCAAAAATATTTTTCAAGTAAGTGCATTATGAAAAAAATGTGAAGAAAAATCCATACTTAAATAACTTCCTGATGATAAAGATAGGGTCCGAATAAACTGAGTTACAAGATTTTGAAGCAGTCATCATGAATCATACCTTTTGACAGGAAAATGATTGAGATATAAAATGAGCCTCCAAATTAATGGCTCCCCTGGCTAGCTTTTAGCTAACCTTATAATTCTTGACAGATTCAATATTTACTCCAAAAGAATTAATATTTTCTCTTGAAATCGAAATCTACAAACTTTCACACAGACAGTTACAAAAACTACTTTTTAAAAAATGGAATACCAACTGGGAGGATGCCTACCAGTTTACCTTTGGTATAATCACGCAGTCCTTAGATGTTTTATTTTCTTCCATGACAGTAATGATTTGAACTCTCAGAATAGTTTCTTCAGCCCTGAGTACAACTAAGGCCGGTTTTGTGGCTGCGTGAAATTTGACAGGTCACTTTTCTCCATTGTTATATTATCGGAGGCATTTCTTATAAGATGAAGAGCATCTTTAACAGTTCCTAAGTAACCAAAGAAAAAGCATTTCTCCTCCTCACTAGAAGCCCTGAAATTACAGCATACACTATTCAACCTTTAGCCAGCTTCCTTCCTCTACAGCCAATTCTGCCTACAGACCTCAAAAACTTGTCAACCAAAAACCTTATGTCTAATTTACCAAATTTATCTGGAGGATGAGCAACTGAGAAGACACCTGCCAGCAAGAGGCAGCCTGGGTGGGAGGCAGGCTGTCCTTAGGCAGGCTATGAATGATGATGGAGCTAAATATGAAGAGGTAAATTCTTCTGATGTGACAAGTACTCACGCATGAGGTGTGTATTATTGGCTCGCAACTTAAATTGAAAACAAAATGGTGCAGAAGTGTTGAAATAAAGGTGCACTGAGCCAAGTGCTCAACCAGGTCAGGTGATTAGTCAACTGCTCCAAAGACAGAGCGGGACATGTTAATACAGTAGTCGATCTTTTCCTAGCATGAGCCTACATCTGGCTACCCTGAACAATTCCTGAGGTTTTTTGTGCTAGACTATAAGGTGTTCTCATCAGCTTTTTTCATCCTTAGAAATTCTTGGTTTAACTATACTTTTTCTCTCTCAGTACCTCAATCTCTTAGTTTGTCTTTTTCTTTTTTTCTTTTTTTTTTTTTTTTTAATTTAGGATAAAGTGCAACGTGTGCAGTGCGATACAGGTGATCCAGTTCTGGCTATGTACTAGCATCAGTTCTTGGACAATCTGTAACTAAAGTGTCCCTAATCAGTTCTCTCAGCTCAAGATACCACTGCCATGTAGATGATGCTGTTGCTCTTCTAGGCTTTCCGGGGAAAATGGGCTGTCTTTGTGAATTATGGCTAGTTCCTTTGAAAAAAAATATTTTCCAAAAGTTTCCTTTTCAATGTTTCGCACTTTTCTTCTTCTCAAGGAAAGAGGTTTGTATGGTTGTTCTTTTGTGGGTTTTTTTCTGACTTCTTTCTGAGAAGAAATGCAACACACAATTACGAATTATCTCATAAGGGGTAAATTTACTCTCTTCATTTAGGATGCTAGGGAGGTCTTTCTTTTGTCACTTGATTTCATTAAAATTGTAGTAGCTTAGATTTGCAGGATCTTTATTTACCCTTTTATTTATACTCAAGTTCAAGTTCACCATTGGTATTAAAAATTAATAGGGAGACAGTTATATTCACACACAGATCTCATTTCCTTAGGAACCAAGGATGAGCACACAGTTCCCGCCCCATGAGCAGAGATGATGAAAGAGAAGCTGAGAAGCCAAACTAGAAATGGAGAAGAATAAAATGAATTAGAACCTGTGATTTTTTTTCCCTGCATTTGCCCAGATTAAGTGAGATTTTTCTTCACTTATTGCAGACATGCTACAGATGAGAGGTGGTACCTCTGTTCTGTGCTATGACAGCAACTTCAGCACCCAAACTTGGTGACCAGTTGATCACTACAGGAGACAGACTTCCTCTGGCACAGAAAATTCTGATATTTTGATAATAATTTATTTCTCAAAATTGGTCTTTAAATGAAAATTCTTGGCATTTTCTATTTGCAGTGACACAGGTCCTCATCAGAGAGACCTACATAGGGTACAATATCCTTTAAGAGAGCAAGAACTACTTCCCACCATGGAAAAGATTAAGATAACCTCAAAAAAAGACATCCTGCTTGACTCTCTCACCTGCCTAGGGTACCAGGGAACAAGCCCTGTTCTAATTCTCCTACACCCCAGTTTGCTCCTTCCTCTCTTTGGTAATAGAGAGGAGCCCCACTGCTTTGTAAGCCCTGTCACAGCCTATTCAGCGCTGCCTCTCCGGTAAAGCACTAATGTACGTCAAAGCAATCAGCTTCCTATCTGCTAGCTGCCTTCTCTCCTCACTGCTCCTCTCCTCCTCTCTTGTAATCTTTCATTAAAACAACTTTAGGCCCATTAGCAACCATCTGAAAAAGAGAGAAGTTACAGTGTTTGCAGTAAAAACTGACAAAATGAAATTATCAGCTCCCAGGATGTCCACTTGTTGCAGGAAGGTTTCTCTACTCAATACAGCATCTGTATTAAATATCCTTGCTGTCCTTCCTCTGCCCCTGCTTTGCTGCCCTACAATCTGCCATGATCTATTTGGCTGAAAATAGTCAATATTCCTCCTCAAGGCAGAGGTTTGCTGGCCAAACACATTAGTATTGTCAAAAACCACTGGAACTATCATTGCAAACACAGAATGTTTGGCTAAGTGGCAGAGATCCAGCTTCCTACCTTAGTTTGCAGCAGTGCATATGTGGAAGGTTGTTTAAGTAAGGCAGTTCAATGGTTTAGCATTTTTTTATACATTGCAGATTTGAGTTCTTTGTTCATGCACTAACAAGTATTCTTTTGCCTTTTAGGCTATAATTAATTTGTAATTTCGATATTATTTTGTGTTCCTTATCCATTTAATTGGGTTCATCTTGTGTAGCTGTCTTCCTTCCACTTCTAGTGGTGGTTTTCTATTTTTAACAGTGGAGCAGTCTTTCATGTAGCCAAACTGCCCACTTCATATAATCTGTATTCTTCATTTTCCATTGTTATCAGTTGCACCTTAATTATGATGGTTCAAAAGAACATATCATTATAATTACAGCGAATACCAGTTATCTCCAGAAAATGTTTTTCTAACTGTGGTCTTTGAACTATAGAGAGACTATCAGATTATCATACTGGCTATTTGCCCAAACCTTTCTCTCTTTTGGCAAAGTAAAAATACAACATTATTATATAAGGCACTACTCCATACCACTGTATCATACTACAGAGCACAGATAGTAAATTGAAGAATACTTTAAGCCATCACCATTATTTTTCATTATAAGACATATTTATCCACTTCTGAACTCTTTTGATCAGCAAAACACTGGAGAAACCAAACACTATTCAGCATTTCTGTGTTTTGTTTTATTATTTAGCTAGGATAAAATGATTAGTTTACATAAAGTTTTATTTAAAAAAAAGTTATTTATTTAGATACCACCTGCAGTGTGCTATAATGCCTTGCTTGGGTACCTGGACAAGGAATTACTGCAACGCACATAATTTAAGTGTCAGACCACTTTACTAGATCCAGTCTTCATTCTTTTGTCTACAGAGATTCATATTGAAGTGCCGCATGCTCTCAACTCCTATGAATGGGAGTTATAATCTTTTATCAAACAGTCTACAGAAATAGGAAGCACTTCTGACTGCAGCCTTTCTTTTTCACCCGTTTTATTTATTTTTGATAAATTTCAATTTCAGAATTTGACTGCCTGGAAAAGTAAGGCCTGGAGGTTTTCCATTTACATTATTAAAGGATTGGATCTCTCAGTGAATTTTTTAATGGTGTACCACTCACACTGAAACATACACACTTTGATAAATCACATTTCCTGCTTGAGAAAACTGTACTTCTGAGAGAAAAATAACAATCTCAAAATTACAATTGATATCAATTTAAGCTCTAGTAATTATTGGAGTTCACTGTAAACAAATAACGTTAAAAAAATATAAAAAAACTTTAAAGGAAATTGTGTATCTTAAAATCAAATTGTAAAACCAGTCATTTTATAACACTTTCATCATATTCAGGCATTTTGAAAAATGATTGACATTACCTATGTTCTGTTACAATATTTGAGCATTTACTGAACAACATCTCAAGGTGTAGACAAAGTAGGCAACTTCTGGTCTTCTTAAGATACAGTTGCTTCCAGCAAGAAAATTTAGAGTCAAGAGTTTTTAAATCTGCAGCTTATCTCTTACAGAGACTAATGCTTATCATTACTCGCTAACTACATTTTCCCACCACAGAGGGCTCTGGATTCTCCACTCAAGAAATGAGATGGAATTAATGTATCATATTTTGGCTCTGCAAATTTACTCCTAATCCGCCCACTCCGTGGTTTACCTTACTGATGCTGCCTTTGGTGCCAGCTACCACAGTTTCAACTCTTTAGGTGGGTATAAACCCTTAAGATGAGTAGAGAACAGACAATGACAACCAATCCCACATATGACTGAAGTTCCCTCCACTCCTCTCCCTACATTATAGCTGACCTTCATCTGAGCTGCGTGAGAGGTCCAATGCCTCAAGTCACTGAACACACTGGACATAAGAGAGATCCTGTCTTTTTTATCCAGGCATGAAAGTTATTTAAATGTCCTGGGAGATTGTTTCTATTGAAACTCAAAGCAACGCAACGCACAACAATGTCTGTATACCAACTACTTGGGTAACTGTTTGTGTTAATACCTTCTACAATTGCATAAATATTAACTACCCCAGTGACACATCATCCAGGCTGAAGAACGCTTTCCAACAGGATGCCTAAATTTATGGCACCTGCAAGGTACTTTGGGCATTTAGTCACAGCTGTACTGCACAAACTGGTAGGTGGAATGATACCTTTAGTTATACAGTCCTAAAGTTGTCATTCACTTAGCAGGAAAGGCAGGTCTTCCTAAGCGCTTTCTGTTCACTAATCTTCCTTATGCTTCATTCCCATTGCCTGTTAATAGAAACCTACAGCAGAAGCAAACTTGATTTGCCTGGCTATAATGCCTGTGAAAACCATAAGAGAGACAAGGTAGAAGTGTGCCTGTAGGTATCACAAAAGTAAGTCCATCTCTACACTTGAGAATGTGTGTACATGCATTTGGGATGTGAATACACAAGTGAACACCAAAAACAACTTAAAACTCCAGCTTCTGATGACTGACCCAATGTTCTGTGAAGTGACAGCTATTACTATAGCTTTAAAATGAAAGCATAGAAGAAAAAATGTTTTACATTTGATTTTTTTTAAAGACATTAAGTATGTAATATCTATTAGAACTTGTTCCCTACAAGGACTGTAACATTATATATAAACACTCACCATTACAATCCCAGCCAATTCATCATCCTAATTTTGTGCTCCAAAGAATAAAAGGCAGCTAATGGCATTCCATATCTCTTTCTGCAGTATGAGACTATCCTGAGAAAAACAGGCTGCTGGAAAATACAAAATCAAGCAGCTGCATACTAAATACACCAGCTGCAAAAGTGTCTTGCCAACCCACGGGTAGCACGTGCCACTCACTTGAAGAGTTGTTTGTGAAGGAGGTTTATTAGACAGACAGGCTACTAACAGAAAGAGAAATGTTTTTCTTCTCAGTGCTCTTTTTAAATTCTTTCTCTCACCCCACTTTTCATTGCTCCATTTACTTTTTCATGTTAAATGATAGGAGAAAAAATGTGATTATATTACCTACATAAAGCCTTTACAGATATTTTCTCAAGCCTTCCTTTATCTGGGAAATTCCTCCCTCTCCCCAACTGCCGAAAGACAGAGATTCAGCTTTTCAAACTACCGTGTCTACAATCATTCTGAGATGGTAATAGTTGTCCTGCAAACACAGACCTGGCAGGGCCAGTGTGCAGAATTCATTTAAGGTTGGTGAGGGTAGGGTAAACCTGCAAGGGCTACCCACAATGGGCACCATTCCCGTTGCAGCCTCATACTTCTTGATAGCAGTGGCTGAAGACCAGGAGCAAACAGGAGATGCTGTTGCAGAAAGGGAAGACAGTGCTTGCTTCAACTGCCTTTTCTTCAATTTGCTAATTCCAAAGGAGGTAAGAAGGTCATGCTCCAATACCACAACGTTCTCAAGGCCCCATTATTCTATTGTATAGCAAAGTTCCCTGACTAACTGTGACCACACTCCTCTTTTCAGAGACCTGCTGTTTATACAAAGGCACATATGATCCAATGACCTGGCGATCTGAACTCTTGCTGGTATTTCCCTTCAAGGTTTTATGGTTTGCCAACTACCTTAGAATCATCTTGAACTCAAAGTAGCTATTGCAGAAGCAATTTCCAAAATTTAGAACAAAGCAATACATACATAAAGGATTACAAAGACATAGATATGCATAATCTAAAGAAAAAAATGTTGCTATCTACTTAATTTTTAGATCATATTTAAAGGATTTCATCACCTTGGGTAGTCCAGCTAATAAGCTAACAGAGTTTTCACAATCTCCCTAGCTGAGGACTTCTCATGTAACTTAAATGTCATAAAGCTATCTTTACAGAAAGGATTCCAGACCTAAGAAACCCACCAGCTAAAACAGTGTTCAAACTTCTGAGCAGATCTTCTCGAGCTTTCTTAATCAAACCTTACATTATATATAAATCCACTAAGTGACGAACAGGTTTAGAGGTTCCTCTGGTGAATATTTATATGCACGTTACTGAAAGCAAGAGATTCAATACCAATGAGGAGTAACAGGAGAGATTTGTTATTCTGTTTAGTGTTGCTTGCCTCCCCAGAAGAAGTAATCAGGACAAGTTCACCTCATATATTTGTTTCAATCTCTTCTGAAGGGATGGTACAAAACTGTTTGGCCTAATCACCAAAAAGGTCCCAAAAGGTTTTTAAAATAAATGAGGCATTTTAACCTTGGCCTTCTAAGGAGGATTAAGGATGATAGTCACATTTAACATGAAGAAGCTAGTAGGTTTATTTCTCTACTACAGAAGAGAATTCTCTACTAATTTTTATGGAGTTTCTGAAGTATCCAGATATTTATTTAACAACTCCAGTGATAATTAGAGATACCAAATTAGAATATTTGGCCAATATTTCCAAACTAAGCACCGACTCCTGAGAACCTCTGACAGCCTCACCCCTCTTAAGCCCTTGGTTCTGGCAAACAGTGAGTGCCTGATGAGATTTATGTGTGTGATGAGCTCCAATTACTTCTTCTAAGATAAGAGGAAATTGAGATGGGATGGGTTCTCTTTTCAAAACTTTCCTCCTCTCAATAGATGCCTACATTTCTTCTATATAATGGTATATATTAAAGGAGATAATTTTGGTAGACTACAGTGCGATGAAGTCAGGTTACAAAATTGTACATTCTGAGAATTCAGAGATTATTTAGGATTTACGCTTTTAATATAAGCACCTCAGTTATGCTTTACAGAAGAGCCAGAATGCTACTTTCTTCTGAAGGTCTCTGCCTACCCTCATGATATTGATAATAGTATGAAATGAAACCTTCAAATCTTCCAATTCTTCCAAATACTCTTGTCAATTAATCTGCCTTATATCATCTAAAAATCTCATATTCTCTAGGTACTTTGCCAGTGCTCATCTTCATGAGTACTTGATCTGCAATTTTCTGATTAAAATAGGCTCTATACTCTGTCCATACTCCACTTACCCTTCACATTTGCATCACATCCAAATCAAACTCTACCTACTTTCTTTTAAAGACTGTACATTAAAAAGCAGTAAAATTGTTAGTACTGCTATCTTTTTGCTGCACCATAAAGCAAAGTTTCTGCACAATGTTTGTTCAGGAGTTTTGCAACCTGAGAAGCAAAAGCTACTATACATAGGAAAATGGCATTCAAGAAAAGCTCATAAATACAAGTAGACAAAATATGAATTTCAGAATTATGTCAAGGTGAATTATAGCAGTTATATAGCAGTTATATCTGCTGAGTAATAACAGAAAAGAATGCAAGTCTGCCAAAAAGAAGGCTATTATAATGGGCTCCTTCACAAGTTCTGTTCTCCAAAATCTCTCCTTCTACCCTTCTGCCTGTCAAGTTTTGTAATTTTCATGTTTGTTAGTTAAGGGATATGTGGAAATAAAATCACATTCAGCCATGAAAATAATAATGAAAATAATGGCATTACTTGATAATATCCAGATCATTCTGTGGAGAAAAATCATTTGGGTAAATTGAAAAGGTACATGTTTAATCCTGAGTCAGAAATATATATTATCATTCAAGGTTCAGTGAATGAACAGATTGTATTTCTAACATTAACCACTCAGTGGATATCAGCACAGGGACTCTTTAGGAGACTTGCCTTCCCCAGCTCTTACCATCTACTTTTCAGGAGGTTTTGTGTTCCATATATGGAGTGAAAGAAATATTTCATTGGGGTGCTGTAATCTCCTGGAATAAGCATGTGTAACCTAGGGGTGACTTTAAGCTGTCACATGAATAAGAGGAAATAGTAGCTACTGTTTTGACAAAGCATCATCAAATTGATACCCTGGAGGATCCTCCCCGCTTTGCACACTGATCTGACAAAGAATTTCTTCTGAAGCTAGAGAAAAAGCACTAAATACCTGTACCTAGCAAGTAAAAATGCAAATATAAATCTGCCTTATACAGGTACATCAGGGTTGTCTATTTCCAGAAAACACTAACTTAGTGCACTGATGAGAGGCAACCAAGTACTTTTTATCTCGGTTTGGCTCATTAGGGTCATCTCTAATTTTGCCCTCCCCTTCTTGGTTTTCCCAAACGCTGTGACATTGTCTTTGTAAAATTCTGTTGAATTACAGTTATAAATGCAAAGAGTGACATATGAATTGTTTTTAAATTCTTTTTTAAAAAGTAACACCTTGAAATATCAGCCATTTTTCTCTTCACAGTTGCTATGAGGATATCAAAACACTTCAGTCCTTTCCCTCGGCCAAGACATCACTTCTAATGAAGTGCACTGTTTGTTTCTTAAAACTCAATGGTGCTAAACACTAAACACTTTCTATTCTTCTAATAAAGCCCTGACAAGTGGTTGAACGATATAGCCAAAGGTCAGACAAGCTGGACAGAACAACTGAGCAAAAAAGTGGAGGTTGTCATTTTGCAATCATTTTGCCTCCTCAGTATAGAGCAGTGACTACAGTTACTCATGAATATGCTTCCCTCTAAATTCCAGCTGCCACAGAGCCGTCAGTGTCTTCGTGCTGAATGTGAATTTCCTGCTAAACCACTCACTCATCTCAACCCCAGGTACTGTTCATGTTACTAAATGGCTGCATAAAACAGCTTCTTTAATACTTGTGAATTAAGTATTACATGTGGAGAAGCACTCCCACAGAGAAGATCTGAAATTTGTTACCGTAGCAACAAGTGCATGTTAATTTAGTATATACGTATATTTACTTTCACTTATTTCTTCTTATATTTTACAGAAATGAATATAGACTGAGAGCTCCACGTTTCTAAACCGTAGATGTTAGATTACATGAGTAAGAGTCCGAGTAGCAAATAATATCATGAATGGGTCAAATTGTTATTCCCCTGTAACCAACCTAAGCAGAATCCTCTCAAACTGAGATGACCAGAGGTTGCTATAATTCACAGAAAATGAAATGGGGCTGTGTCCTTTAATCTTGTTTCTAGATTATCTCTGTTTTAGCTAAGGGTAATTCCATGCTAGACCAATCTGACATGATCTGTACTCATTAGATGTTCACAAAATGCATTAAAATATCACTTTCAACTCTGCAGAGCTTGTCAGCACCAATAAAAAGATTTTATATATATATATATAAACAATTTTAATTTGGTCTTGGATTGTGAAATGTTAAGTCCTTTATATCTCTCACTCCATTCAGAGGATATATGGAAGCCCATTTATCACAGTAACATAAATATAGAGTTAGTAGTATGAATGGCTTAAAAGCAATCTAAAATTACAGTATTTTATAATAATTCATTATTTCAAATTGAAGTAGTTTTACCTTTTTTCTTGGGGATGGGGGGGGGGGGAGGGGGGGGGGAGGGG
>JAWLRI010000332.1:5403475-5413973 GCA_034781795.1 Crypturellus tataupa | reverse complement strand
CCCCCCCCCCCCCCCCCCCCCCCCCCCCCCCCCCCGGGCAAGTAACAAATAAGTTCTACCAAGAAGTAAAGAAAACCCAAAAGACTTACGTGAATATGTACTTAAACATGTTACATCATATATGACAACATTTGTAGCAGAAGTGAAGCTGCTGTGTAAAGCTCTGCAGCAATTTTATGCATTAACAGTAAATTAAGTTATATATAACACTACGTTAAGGGTCCAGTCTATGTTACGATGGCAGAAGACCAGCCTGCTCCGCTCAGCGATCTCAAGAGGCCGAGGCTGTTCTGTGTATCTGCTCCTGAGGAAAGACTAAGTGAGCTGGGCCTCTTTGTCCTTATCATTATGTACAAACACCTGAGGGGAGAATGTAAAAGAGATGGGGCCAAGCTCTTCTCGGTGGTGGTCAGTGACAGGACAAGGGGTAATGGGTACAAATTAAAACACAGGAAGTTCCATCTCCATGTGAGAAGGAACTTCTTCCCTGTGAGGGTGACAGAGCCCTGGCACAGGCTGCCCAGAGAGGCTGTGGAGTCTCCTTCTCTGGAGATCTTCCAAACCCGCCTGGATGCCACCCTGTGCCATGTGCTCTGAGTGTCCCTGCATGTGCAGGGGGGTTGGACTAGATGATCTCTAGAGGTGCCTTCCAACCTCAACCATTCTGTGATTCAGTGAACTCAGCTCAGTTTACAGATCATTAAGGATTTCCTCATCCTGCAGGATAAATCCTGAAATATATCAATATGTTAAACCATATCTTAAATCATATGTGACCTAATGTTTTGAAATGGCCATAGAGGAATACAACATATTTCAGCAGAAATGTATGAAGTTTCAAGCAAATAGTTCAATCAATATATTGAAAATTATATGGATCTTTTGCTTGTAAGCTTGGTCAAAATAAAGTATTTATTCTGTACTGTATACTTTCCATGATAAACTTTTAAATGTAAAAATGTATGGGGATAATCAGGCTCTTAGAGCTATCTGAATAAGCATCAGGAAAGTTATTACACCTGAGCTCAGAGAAAAGGACACGACACTGAAATCAGCAAAAGCATATTGTAACCGGCAGCCCAGATCAAGTCACGTACCGCTCAGCCCCAAGGCCCACTTCCAAGAAGTGTAACTGTGACCTTGGCTTGCAAAAATGTCATTGAGCTATGAAAGAGTACATAAACAAAAGGCATGCAGGAAAAGAAAAGCAGAAACAAAGAAAGAAGAGGCATTTGTGACAATAGTAGGGCTTCAATTGACAAATAATGTCAAATGACATTAAAAATGACATAAAACCATGAGAAAATATGACTTTTCAGAAAACAGTAGCTCACCAAGGCCATAGATGAGCACCCTGTCCCACCACCACCCCGCTGCCAACCCCTAGCCAACACAGACTGCGTGGATCCCCTGCCAGGAGGGGTGAGCACATCAATGCTTACACTTGCAGTATGCAAGTCCTAGCACTACCGTGTGCGTCAGATGAGAATGGTCCTTTGGCGTTTGAGTAGGACCCTGCTTGCAGGTCTCTGCAGGTGGTAACGATGCCAAGACAGAAGCAATACAGCAGGAGGAAAGTTAGACTGCAAAATGCTATGATAAACATTACACTTTAACTATGGAAAGGGTAGAAGTTCCTCAGCTTCACTGAGATATCCTTATTCTAGTTGTTAAACATTAGGGTCAAAAAATATCTACACAAGTAGAAGATCAGTATGAATTTTCTGGTTTTCTCTCAAGGGAAAAAGGTTGGGATTTTGCTGTGCTAACTTTGTTGCAACTGGCATTTGAAGCCTTGGTCGCATCCACATCATGGCATTATTGTCGCTGCATTAGCAGGACATCATTCCACTTAGCACACTTTGCAAAGGTGCATCTCAGCACCTGGAATTCACTCCATTCACAAGCGGTACTGGATGGTTTTTCTTTTTCCTTTGTACTACCAACTGCTGTTTCATTATCTTCAGGGGAAAAAATATTCTTTTGTTAGTCTCAGGCAGCCATGAAAATAAATAAATGCAGTATTCTGATTTCAGGAACAAAGGACAGATAAACCAGGACACAGACAGAAGACAATGCTCCAATGAGTGTCTCCAAGTCATTTAATTAAATTTTGCAAGGGCTTATAACCACATAATCCTATTGACTTGGAGCATCTGAAACAATGGAGCAGAATTTGGTCCTCTGTTCATTTTCATATGCTTTGAAATGGAAGTCCAAAATGATCTTGCATGAGCAATCAAGAGAGACTTAGACTTTGGCTGGCTGGCAGACACTGCTGTGGGACTCAGGCTGGATATCTTTTCTATCAGGCTGTTTACTCTCAGTGTGTAAACAGCGAGCTGAGAACAGTAATGCTGCATCATACTTTCTAATTCACATAGACAGGGTCGAAGGAGAAAAAGAAAATATCACCAAGAGCAGAGTTTCACAGTGTGACCAATGGACTTGTGCCTGTCAGCAGGACCATGGTCTCCTCCATCTCGACCCACAAAGGCCAGGAGTCAAGCAGAGTAGAACCTGGCAAGCAAACACACAAATCTTACTGTAACTGTGGCTAAAGTTAAATCAATGCCTCAAAAGGTGGTCCGTGCTTCCTCTGTACAAAAAAATAAAATTGAATGGTGTTGGGATTTTTGTTTCTTGGTTGGATGAGATCTGGGAAGGGTTTTTTGCTAGCTATTAAAGTTTTGGAAATTCCTTGATTAAGAAAAGCCAAGAAGCAAAATCCTGCTGTAAGGAGCAGGTGAATTTACAGCAAAGATGGATTTTACTAAAGACCTCCTTGCTCCACCTTGCAGGAGGAAAGACATAAGGGTCATAAGAGGAATAACACTCAAGACTATTGCTCCATTTCATGACCTTGGGTAGGTTCCTTTTTGGGAGCACTGTCCAGACACACATTTCTCACGAATTCACTGGCTTCATAAACTATCCCAGAAAGCTGTATTTTAACTTAGCTGAAGAGGGACAAAACCAGAAAAAATGTAGAGCAAAGTAACAGCTTTTTCAGTTCCAACAAGAAACAGCAGTATCAGCAAACCCATAATGCCCCATTGACTTTGCTTCTGCACGATAGTAATGCAGATGGTATAGTGAAAAAACAGTAACAAGAAGAGCTATATAAAATGCAGAATTTCAGGACAATTCTGCAGAGTGCCATCCTGTTGAAGCACATCTGTTCAGCTATAGAGACAAGCTGTGCTAGTTGCAGATTAATCAAAAAATAGCAGTCTTAAGAAGGTACATGCGCTAGAGTATGTGGGGGGTTAAAATGAACACAGAACAAACTAGCAGCAAGTTTTTGACTTTGAACTAACTTTGACTCATGTCAGAGAGAGTAATGCAGAATGGGAAGCCCAAACTGCTTAGTTGAGTGTCCAGCCATAATGCATTACTCTACTCAAGGATTATATAGGGGATGTATCATTGATTTATTAACTGCATGTATTCTGCAATACATTCTCTACAGCAGTTTAAAGAGTTACTTGGCTTTGCAAGCATTTTACTAAAGTCCTATCCTACCATTAATTCTTATGCCAAGTTTCTTACAAAGTTCACAGCTTTTTGGGCCTGAAACTGTGACATTTTAAAGACTCTTAATTTTATGTTAGGAAAGCAACATAACAGCAAATATCCATATATATTATTAGGAAATGACATAAAACTCCCTGACATTAACGATGAAGATACCATATTTTCTACTTTTTATTTTTTGATTTTTTTAAATGATAAATATGATCACTCGGTGCAATGGTCACTTAATGTCATCAGCAGACTTTCAAACCTGTCTTTTATCTATTATTTTTTCCAGAACTAGAATAAGCTTCCTCATCCTCCCCTGGACCATACTGCCCTTGAAAGAATACTCTGACACACAATGCCTAACAAGAGGAAGACATCCCAGTTCCAGTCTAGCCCTACATACTGTACAAGGAAAAAGCAGGTACACTAGGGACTTTTTTTCTCCAGTCATCAATTTCAAAGATACCAGGAGAATACAGATGCTAATTTCTAGACAATAATAAGCTGTGTGATATTTCTTAGTCTTGTAATTTAACAACCAGATGACTTTTGCATTTATTTAAAACTTTTAAAGAATGCATTCTCATTATCACACAAGAAATGGAAGAGAAAATTGAGGGGAAAAAATCATCTAGGTAATTCCAGATGAAAAATTTCATCTATAAAGAAAAAAATGCTATTAGTTGCTAGGTGACAACATTTTTACCTCTTCTGTCAGAGTATTTGCAAAATACTTACAGGCAAGAACATGATTGTTTCAGGATCTCATCAATTCTATATTGGCTTAATATGTGCAAAAAGATAGAAAATCACACTTCAGAAGAAAACCAATGTTACAAGCAGCAGCAAAAACAAGCTGGATAACTCAAGAGAACATATAAAGCTAGAAATGCAGATGGAAAATTATGAAATGAAATTAAAATAATCAATGTCATGTGGAACAATTATCCAAAAGAAAGACAAAAGATGACTGCTAGTAACCCTCATGGCATATACAAGTTAAGTACTGTGAAGTAGGATACTAACTTTTAACCAGTGCAGATGCAGAAAAATCCAGGGCAAAGCTGTAATAACTACATCATCTAAAATAAAAGAGAAGCTGCAGGACCTCTGGAAAAAGAGCATAGAAACAGCATTGTTGAGATAAAGGTGGATTTATGCACTCAACAAAAATCATTATACATACCTCGATGAAGTGGCTCCTGAAGTAAGACATAGTAAAACGTTGACATGGTGAAGTATATGTTCTGTACATATGTACAGAAATCAAAATTTCATAAAATTTTACTCTTACAGAAAATTTTTCTAATTCTGTCTGGAACCAAAAACAAATACCTTTGGAATGTAAAAATAAAAATGTACAGTATTTGTATTAGCATGTGCATCATGTACCTAATGTACATCTAAATTAAATATGAAATGAATACTAAAAGTCTTTTTGCTTTGATGAATTATGTACAAAGCCAGTCACCTTAAAGTTATTTTCACGCTAGTCATACAGACCCAAAAAAGAAGAATTGAAGGACAAGAGAGCTTTTTTCACAGAAAATGTGCAATGTAATGGAAGCATTAGTCTCTGGACCTTAACATCCCTACACTATGTGACACCACTACTGCATTACTAAAAAGCCAGAGAGTAGCCAAAATCCTCGTAAAGCTTCTGCCACACCAGGAACAAATTGGCAGAGACCTGCAAGGAGGCTGCAGGGAGCCTTGACCACACGATGGCAGCTGATCCTCCTGCCCTGCCTGCTTGCTGCGAGGGAATCACCAGTGGGGTGGCAATTCCCTGCATCTTTAGGAACTGTAAATCCTAGAAAGCATATATTGAATAAATACTCACTTTCAAATAGTTTAGGACAATTATAGTAGTTTGCTTTACAAATCAGCATGAGTTACATACTTGGCAACTAAAGGAAAATAATTGGATTTTCTCAGCTCTCCAAAGTGAGTATAAATCAGACAAATGGTAAAGCACGTATTAAGCCTTATTTAAAATAGTACAGTACATTGCTGCCTGACTGCTTTCTTAATTACCTTTGTTCCGTACAAAGCATCTTAGTCATTCTTTTCCCCTATACATAAGAACCCCCATACAATTATGTTGCTTTAACATTATACTATTTTGGATTAGAGAGGCAGTTTCTCTACTTTTAGTGATAATTATTCAACTCTGCAGAAGGAAAATAGTTACTTTTTCCCAACAGCAGAGCTGATGTCCATTGTGATACTAAAAATATTTAATTAGTTAAATGGCGATGTGCCATTTGGCACTGTGATGACTGTCAACACTTTTCAATGCTATGCTGATACTTTTTTAGTATCAAAATTAGGGAAGTTTATCTTCGCTGTCACTTGCCTTCTATGAAAATGGCTCCCGCTGAAACGCAGATCCATTGCTTTCTCTGTACTTAAATATCATTCATTAACTCTGGAGTTATAACTGGTGTTGACCAACACCATTAAATAATTGTATATGGCTACTCTGTGGCCAAGGCAAAATGTGTTTGATGGTCTTATTGTTATAATGTCCTCAGGATTCTACACTGCCACTCAGGAAATCCTTATGCTTCCTTCAATTCTTTCATTTCTTGAAATTTTTTAATGGCCTCTAGGGTCCAGTCCTGATATCCTCCGGGCAGAGTAGGCTGTTGTTTCCCCTCACTGCATTAGCTTTTCTGTCTTAACCAGAAAATACAATTCCTAATTGGTTTCCTGCAGATGAAAACTCACATTACCCAAAGCAAGATATTAAAAAAAATTGCAACATTCTCAGAGAAACATTCCTATCTATCCTGAAGTTGATTACAGAATCACAGAATCACAACATAGTTGAAGTTTGAAGGGACTTCTAGAGATCATCCAGTCCAATCCCCCTGCTCAAACAGGCACACCTAGAGCATGTGGCACAGGGTGGCAGTTTCATCTGAGCCACCTAGCTTCGCCTCTGCCGCGGTAGCTTGTACATTTCACTGTCAAGTTGCATCTGGTGATGCTCTTTTGACTCCTTGCCTGCTCTGGAGCAGACCCGACCACCGTGGCCCATGAAAGATTAATTTGGAGGAGAGGATATCTGGACTCCAACAACACACTCCTCATTTCTGTTATAGAAGGTGCCACGTTGTTTAGCCTTCACTCAGAGGAGAGGCTATTTAGCAGAAATTAAAGAGGGTGCTTGACTGAGTGGCCAATTACTTTAGTGTCTACTTGTGGAAACTGGAGCCTGTGTCCTGTCTGTCCCTGAGCAAGCAGGGAACGAAGCACAAGGTCTTCTTTAAGACCTCCTCAAGGGAGGAGGAGGTCCTAGGGGAGTAGGAATCACTCAATACTCTTAGGTGAAACTGGCCTGTAATTTTCTTTCAGCACTTTTTAAATCATAAAATCAGCCAAACAAGGCCATCTCAATCAGCTTCCTACTTCTGAGAGAAGCCACCAACAGATGCCTAGAGAAAAAAATGAGTAGGAAATAGTAGTGTGAAATTTTACCTACTATATATTCCCACCTTCTCCTACAATTCAGAGATTTCCTAAACCAGACCTTGTAGCCATATCCATATTTTTAATTACCTGTCTTTTTCTTTGAATATGCCTTGAGTTTTTTTAAGCATTCAAGGTCAACATCACACTGTAGCAATGAAAAAATAATCTGCATGATCAAATTTTTCTTTCTTATATGTTTTAAGAACCCAGACATGATCACTTCAAATACTGTCCTAAAGGTCTCACTTGGTGAGAAATAACAAATAGTTGTCCCTTATTTACCTTCAGCAGTGACAGTTGTGGTTTCTCCTGTTCAGTCTCCCTTTATCTAAAAGCCATACTGTTCTTTTGATCATCTCCAAAAACCCCTCCATATTCTATAGCCACAGTAAGGTTCATGGTATTCAAAACAGGAATGCACAGCGGATTTTAGAGTGATGTAATGATATTTTCTCATTTGTTCACTGCAACCTTCCTATTAATTGCTTAACACATTGCCTGACTTTTTGACCGCTGCAGAACATTGAATTGACATTTACTTGAACTATCCACAAAAATGTCAAGACATTTTTCCTGAATAACAACTAATATACAGTCTATTTCCTGTAGTTTATTTAGAGTTCATTCCCTTCCTTTTGCCCCCTTTCTTTCATTATTTGGCACTAGTCAAAACTGAATTTCATCTGCCAGTATCTTACATATCTATCATTAGATACTTCTCATGCCACTCATGTATAGTAGTCAAAATAATTTCATACTGTTTGAAAATACTTTTTTCTCTCTTTATCACTTTTCCAGATTCTTTTTGATTTTTTTATCATACTCTAAATCATTTAATTAAGCTAAATTTTGAGACTTTCTCCAACTATATCAAGATCTATAAGAAGCTGCTTAAGTTGGCCTAAAATGCACTATATAAAATGGAAGATTTCAAAGGAATAGAACTGTTGTGTCTGAGACTGCTTACATGTGAGATTATACCTGAGATTACTTTGGAATCAGATGTATCCAATTTCTCATCCCCCATTGCAACTATTCATCCCAAGCACATCTACCAAAGTCAAACCTGTTGATAACACTGAGAACAGTAAGAAAAAAAAGTAGATCTATTGGTAGGAAACTCACTGCCAGCACAGGGCCATCCCCATTGCAGCCAAAAAATGAGATTAAAGAGGAGGAGAGAGTCAATGCAAAATGCTGCAGACAGCAGTGGGTATAGTGAGCTGAGCCAATGCTGGTTCGGAGTTCAGTGACTCCTTTTGTAAAGAGTAACTATCTTGAAATATAAGTTTGTAATATGGTCTAGAAAACTATTTTCCTCCTCTTTGTCCAGCTCCAAATACACTGCTCCACATGTGGCAACATTCTTGTGAAAGTAAAGGAGTATCCTTTTATGTTTCTCTTTGCTCTTTCCCTTTAAGTGGCAATCTGAACTCAATTCCCTCTGTACACACAATTTATAAAGCAGTCTTTATTTATGTGACGATAAACTCATCCCCTCCTTCTCAGGTTACCTGCTTCAGTTAATACAGAATGCTTTAATACTTCAGCAAAGAAGCAGTATTCACTAGACAGTGTCATTTTCTCTTATCCCTCCAAAACTACACTTCATAATATTTTTTCTTTTTCTCCTTATAGATATTTATGTAGTATTAAATACCATAACCTGCGAGCATTTCATGAGCCATAGTGACTTCTCCTACTTGTATCCTTGTTGTGCTGTAGAATTCAGACTACCTCATCTACCAACCCCTTGTAGGCTCCTAACAAAGTGAAAAAGAAGGTAATTAGAAAACAGCAGTTTAGTGTTGTGCAGTGTTATCCAAAAGGAAGAAAATCTATAACATTCAGCTGTTTGCTGTTCTGCAGCAAAATGCATAATATTTGCAATAACAAGTACTGTCCTGTTTTCAGTACCTTTGGAAACATTTCAGCTTTCAGTAGTCAGGGCAGCTATTGTCATTAAAATCACTAATTTAATCCATAAGAGCCCATTAGAAACTCAAATGATACTGGATCATTTACAGAAATTTCATAATTCAGAAATCCTCACATTTCACTGAAAAGTACACTCATACCACAGGAACTTTCAACTGCTGACACACCACTGTTATTTAGAAAAAATCGTTTTATGGTTAATTTTTATGCTTTTAAAAATAACTTTACTTAGAGCAAATCTTTTGCTCCAGTGTGTTTATAGGTGAACTGTATAAATCT
The DNA here is from genome assembly GCA_034781795.1 of Crypturellus tataupa. Taxonomy (NCBI): domain Eukaryota; kingdom Metazoa; phylum Chordata; class Aves; order Tinamiformes; family Tinamidae; genus Crypturellus; species Crypturellus tataupa. Next base: position 5,404,751 of record JAWLRI010000332.1, on the reverse strand, counting down.
GAGGACTGAAAAAAACATCTCACTGCACTCGCTTCTGGCCAATTCTTCCCTTATCTATTTTTGATAGAATTATTGGTAAAGACCAGTTTTCACTATCTATATTTGTAAGCAGAAGTCTAACTGTAGAGATTTTCCAGGGTCTCAGTGCCAATTTGCTGCTTAAAAGAAACAATAGAAAAAGAAAAACATAACTAATTTTCTCTTGTTTTCATCTTTTTAATTCACATTTTTTTGTTTTTTTTTTCTTTTCAAAAGTCTCCTCATAACCTCATCTGTAAAAAAAAAAAAAAAAAAAAAAAAAAAAAAAAGTTTAATTCCACACATTTTATTCAAATCTAAAATGAACATTTACATGTAGAAGAAACAACTAATTTACTGCTGAGTGCATCTTCATCCAGTACTCCACACTACTGATTTTCAAGAACAGGAAATATGTGAAAGAAAATGAGAATGTTCCTTCTTTTATTATACAACTTTAGGTGCAACTTATGGGTATTAAAAATCACTTATTTAACTAGGATTAATCCCCCCAAAATGAAAAATAACAATTTATTATTTCTTTAAGTTCATTAATAGCAATATATTCACTTTAATGGCTTTGGAGTGTGCCCTTCTAGCTTTATTCCTTTTCCTCTGGCATTCTTACTATATTTTTTTCTTCCAGTTAGAACTGGTGTAAAAATGTGTAGAAAATTGTACACAAATTGAATTAGTGCACAGCTGCTTAATGCAGAACGCACTCTGCTTCATGGTCCATTAAAAAATTGTGGCACCTCTTCTTTACATGTTCCCATGAGAGTCAAGCTTGGGCGAGACGGTAAACTTTGGTTTAGCATCACACCCATTCATCAAGGTGCTGCAAGATTTCACAGAATCAGGGAATGTTTAAGGCTCTAGACTCATCTAGTCCAACCTCCCTGCACACACAGGGTCACCCACATCACGCGGCACAGGGCTGCATCCAGGTGTGTTTGAAAGGTCTCCAGAGAAGGAGACTCCATGGCCCTTCTGGGCAGCCTGTGCCAGGGCTCTGTCACCCTCACAGGAAAGTTCTTCCTCACATGGAGGTGGAACTGCCTGTTTCAACTTACACCCATTACCTCTTGTCCTGTCACTGGCCACCACGGAGAAGAGTCTGGCCCCATCCTCCTGCATTCACCCCTCAGGTACTTGAACATGATGATCAGATCTCCTCTCAGTCTTCTCCAGACTAAACAGGCCCAGCTCACTTAGTCTTTCCTCATAAGATAGATGCTCCAGTCCCTTAATCATCTTC
>JAWLRI010000332.1:5371793-5402617 GCA_034781795.1 Crypturellus tataupa | reverse complement strand
AATTTGCTGTGTTATAAAAATTGTCCTTGACAAAAAAACATCTTGAAAATTGGAAAGCTCACACAGAGTAACTTTCAAATTAAACCTTTAAGCATTTTAAAAGGATATTCCTAGGTTTAGCTGACTTCTTTTCTTAATTTGCCTAGATAATGACTTAGAAACCTAGAGGATGCTATTTATACAGAGTAATGACCGGCATTTTTTAATTCCAACTCTTTAAAGTAAAATGTGCAAATTCCCTGCAACTGCATTAAAGTTAAATTCAGAGAACAGAGAGATGCTGGTCCTTATGAATACTAGTATACAGAGCAATAACTCTAATACAGCATTGTGATTTTTATTTTAAAATGGATCCCTGTCTAGACATATACTAAATCTTTGAAGCAGGAGTTAGTAATGCATGAACAGTAAATCATATAGCTCTACTTTAAGACTGGCCATTTCAGCAGTTTATTGAAGCATTGTCAAGAAGAGAAATACAGAAAATAAATGTGGAAACACTATAATAGAAAGAAAGAACTATGACAGCATTATTTTTCTGATCTTTTTATTACCCCATGTTCAGCACTCAAGCTAAAGGTGCTTAAAACTGCGTCAGGTTCCATAATCCTACAGATTTCTAAAGTTGACACAATAATATCAAAACCGGCTTGCTTTCCCCTTCTCATACCATTCTCTTTTCTATCTCTTTAGTTCTTAAGAGCACACCTGCTTAGAGCACACCATGCTCCCGGTATTCTGCAGTCTAGAAGCAAAGTTGATTACAATCAGGATATTTGGTGGTATCAATGGGCGAGTGCAGTAATTCCTGCTTTTGGAAGGAGCCCAGGTCTATCTAGCTCAGCAAACAAGCTGCAAAATTTGCCTAGTACTTTGTTTCTGAGTTTTAAACTCGTAAAATGATAGCAGCTAAGGCAGCAGGATCTCAGGGTGTTTGACCATGAAGCTTCAGAGGTTTAACAAAAGGAAACGTCCTTGTTAGAAACACTAACTCTTACATGGTTGCTGGAAAGTGGCATCAAAGTCGTCATACTGTCTAGTCTTCAGGATAGGTGATCTTATTTCCCTTTCCCTTGCTCAGCTAAAACCTTAGTGAGAGCTACCGGGGCATCTCAGAAAGGAAAAGAAGTAGGGAGGAAGGAAGCCATGGCAGGGAAGGAGGGCGAGGCAAAGACAGTATGTGAAGCTCTTGAAGACTACCTTAGCAACCCTGATCAGCAAATGGGTTTGGATGACTCTCCTCTGAAGTCTAGGAACTATCAAGGGAGGAACAGGGAAGAAAAACACTAAGGAAAGAGTGGGATAACTCCTGTGTCTTAAAAGAACTGAAAACTCCCAGAGAAGTCAACTCTCAGAAAGCTTTCAGCCTGGTATGTGGAAGGAGAGACCTCAATTTCTTCTTCAACACAGTCCCAAACCTGAGTCCTCACCTCAGGATGATGGGGAAGACTGGACACAGTTGGTTTAACTAATCAGATCGTACATTCTCCTCAGGACAGAGGAGAATCAGAGCCAAATTGGCAGAGCCAAACCATCTCTGGGTCCAGGATGCAAAGTGCAGAATTATTCCTTCTTACTCACATGGAACACAGTGGAGGACTGAAAATCAAGAAGAGGCACTACATCCTATTAGGGTTAGCAGATTGTCTTGGTAGTAGACAAAATGGATCAAAAGTGGCTTCTCACAGGTTCTGCTTTCAGAGGCTCAAGTTAATCCTCCTGGCCTTCGGTGTGGTCCTTGCCCTTGTAGCCTTGTAATATCTTTACAAAAAAAAGTGTCACTTTTTCATGATCTTGGAGCTAAATACTTACTCAAGGGTCAACTGATCTCTGCTGGATTTAATATAAAGTGTGCTCTCACACCAGGGCAATGTGGCCCTCTCACAAACCAGGCAATCTGTGACACTGGATTCTTAGGCCTGGGCTACAGCATAAAGTGATAAAAAATCTTCCCCTTTCTTTTTATTTCTCTTGAAACTGAGAAAAAATAGATTACAAAGAGAAGTTGGTTTTGTTCCTTCCTGTACTCTTTATCATATCATACTTCCTAAATTCAAGCCAGTTATGCCTACATAAAACCATTGAAATAATTATGATGATGCTGAGGATCAAAATTGGGATATGAATTGGGATATTTGTGTTACCCAAGCTCTAAGCAACTGACCTTGTAGAAGGTAGGCTGAGGAAAAGAAGAATTTGATGGGAAAGCACAATCAAATCCAATTTTATATTAAAACTAAGCACTTTTGATGAAGAAACCAGAAAGATATTATAGCTCTAAGACTGTGATGCAGTTCTGTACACTCTTTTTTTTCCCAAACTAAGTTATCTTGAATTTTATGTTGATTTGATGTAGGGATTTTTTACTTTAAAAAGCACACTCCATACTTAATGCAACCTGTCCGTCTCCTGCTGGTACTGTTGGTTTTGGTTATTTACGGACTTTCTGTGTGCAATTCAAACATTATTGTTTGTACCAAAACTTATTAGGAAAACTGCTTATCTGTGAAAAGCCTGTGTGTACATAATCTCCAAACTCGAAATAGTGGGCAATGCTCTTTCTCAGCCAGACACAGAACATCCCATCCAGGTGCTTATGTCTTTATTAACCTGGAGGTTACCACCGCAACAGGCAACTTGCCCAGGAAAGAAGAGATCAATCATCTCATCCACTCCAGAGGAAGAAGAGAAAAAGAAAAAGAAAAAAACAAAAAGGTAAAGCTAGTTTGAGCTATTGCTTTTAGAAAGGCTTAGAAAGAGTTTAGGAAAATAAACATACCCGAGAAGAGGTGATAGGAGAGGATGTCAGTCTGCAAACTCATACGGTATTCAGATATAAGTGGCAGACGAGAAGCTAATGCAGCTGGCTCTGCATTAAGACGGATCAGGAACAATCCCACTGTCTTCTGCAGCTTAATCGTGGGGCAGCAACTCTGTGTTCATGGGGCAGCAGAAAAAAAAAAGAGGATAGGGAGCAGATATTTCAAATCATTGCAGCTATTCCTTCACAGTGACTGTGCATCTTAATAGTAGTTCTTTGACAAACAGCAATTAGTTGGCTAAAGAGAGTGGCAGACACCTAGTGATGCCACTGAAGGAGAGGAGGCAGGGATTAAGTGAGTTGAAATCTGCAGACAAGATGCACAGAGAGGTGAAAAAAGGGGGAATTTATAAATGCACCACAGATCTGAACCTCTGAAAGGCATGAAAAGAATCTTGTACAGGAGGAGAAAAAATAGCTCGGAATGGGCTTAACCAAAGTGGAGAAAAATAACTTATTAAAAACATATAAAAAAAAGGAAAGGCAGCACTGAAAACAATCCAAGAGTTGCACATGTAAGCCTCACCCAAAGGATGCTCCTAATTCCTAATTAGTACAGCCACAGTGAAAGGAGAAATGGCTGCAAGGTTCACAGTGTGTAGACCTACTTTCATGAAGCAAAACACAGCGTTGTCCTCAAAGCCCTGTTCTGCTTGCCAACAGCTACTGGAAACTCCGTATACATGAGGTTGGGTTTCCAACTTGTCTGGGCCTCTAGAAAAAAGGAAGCTGAGGCTGCAGAAATGCAGGAACTAGTCTGGAGACCATGGAGGTGTGCAGGGCATCCCCATCCCAGGAGCTGGTGTTGGCCACGCAACCATACAGCACTGCCAGGGTCCTTATCCCTCAAGTGCTGCTTTGCTCAGGCAGTGGCCTGATGGGCTCCTTTAGCATTTTCAGGTGTATTTCAGCCAGGTACACAAATACTTTCCAAACCCCAGAGACAGGACATAAGAGCCTGCATGTCTTGCTTTCTTGGCAATTTAGAGGGCCATCTGGGCCTCAAAAACCTTCCTGTAAAATTTATTTCATGTGATTTTTTTCTCTCTCTTTAGAAAGGATCCCTCTGTTAAACCTGGAGCCCTCTGTTTGCCTCCGAATTTTCAATAGAGAGAGACCTCCCTTTTTCCATTCTCTTCCCCGTGGGAGGCACAGGGGACAAGTATTAGACCCTTCAGCCCCATCTGCATCAGCTTTTGTGCCCCTAATACCAGAAAAGCCTCTAAACTGCACAGTAACCACTTCATAACAATTCCAGCTTTAGTTTTGCTGGAATAAAGCTATTCTGAGCTTTGACAGAGAGGAGACATTTTGTATTTCCTGCTGTTTTGTCGCAGTTTGGAGCAGAACACAAGCACTGCCCTTTGGGTCAGCCTCCTCGTGATATTGGCATCATCGTGCAAAGCTGGGCTCAGGGGAGAGGAGCCCGGCCCTGGAGCACAGGCTCTCTGCGCTCAGCTCCTTGTCACTTCCCAGTCGGCTTCCCCTTTTTCCCAACTGTGCAGCGCTGCAGTTTTCTTTAAGGCTGATGTTGCATAAAGAAGCCTAGCAGGAAAATCATTATGCACCTCTATGCACAAGAGCAAGAAAACTCTATGAATACCAGACTCATTACACAGGAATTCCACATTTTTGCTTTCTGCAGCAATGGATTTTATTTTCCTCTTTTCATCAACATATCCTAGTGTTTGAGCAATCACTCTTAATTCTGAATTCTCCTAAGGAAGACCCTAATATTAGTTTACATTAATTTATTGGGATTATTAATGACATGAAAAACCATTTGGGCTACTAATGGAGTAACCTAAGATCAGGGTTAACCTTTTCAAGATCTTTTTCTTAATATACCTCTCCTTTATCTGGGCCGGAGTTGGACTTTCTTACTCTGTCTTAATTATCGCTGATTTAGTCTCACCAAAACAGATGCAGACTTAGAAAATACATCCACAAGGCTAAGGTCTGTAGTGTTTGAACTCCCTTATTTTTCCACTCCTAGTTTGAGTCGGGACATCAAATTCCCAAGCAATTTTCTGAAATTATGTGGGTTTCAGGCCAGTATCACACAGCAGAAATTCATTTAATAGCATGAGACCTCCGGTCATTTTTTTTTTCTTTTCCCCACACTTGCTGGTTTAACTTCACTGAGCAAGTCTGGACATTACAATCAAAACCCTGTACCATGGCTTGCCTTTAAGCTATCTAAAACAGTGAATGACTGAGAAGTACCAGGGCATGGAGTGCAGCTGTAGAAGAAGTAACCTGAGAGAAATTCAGGCATAATTTCTTTACAAGAAGGGCATTACAGACCGAAACACTTGGGTCACTCAGGCAGCAAGACAAGTAAGGATCGTAAATCAGCACTGAAATATAAACCAGGCAATTGAAAGCAAGAGTAATAATGGGGTTTGATCTCAGCGGCTAGAGATGCCATTTAAGTCTGCGATAAATAAATGGGCAGATCGGGAGAAACTGAACAGCAATGAGAATGGCAGGAGGAAAACCTGGGGCTGGCAAGATGAGGAGGAAATCACAGCTCTGCTCTCAGCGCATCGCACCCACTGCGAAACAATCCTGTTTAAGCACCGCCAGCAGCCACCCTGCAGTCTCCAGATAAAGCAATTTTACATGCCTCTAAGAGGCAGAAGGTTATTTTCCTCGCTCAGTTTTCCTCTTGCTAGGAAATCAAGCTCAGAGTGGGGAGGGATTCTCTCATCCCACTTTATTTGTATTTTTGTGAGTCTTTTTGTTTAAGTTTGGAGGACATCAGCTCTTTCCCATTAAGCTCAGCCATCAAGTCCCAGGGCACAATATGTCACCTTCCTGGCTGCACAGAGACCATTTGGTCATGGTCAGATGTCACCTCAATTCAGCACCACCTCTGATGAGTAATGAGTGGGTGTCAGGAAGGAATTGGGCTTTTTACTACATGCGGAGCTCGGTCCAAAGCTTCATTAGGAATAGCTCAGTGCAAGATATATGCAGAAAGCCAATAAACTGTGGCAAAAATGATTGGATGTGGATTCAACTAGTTGAATAGGCCCATGGCGAAAGGAATGTGTGAATGTAGAAAGAAGGCTTTTGGGGATAATTTATGGAGACAAATTGTTACACAGAAAAATATATGGATATATGAAATCTCTCTTGCTTTGTCTACATGCCAAGAAAAACCTGCATTTTTGGAAGATTTTTTTTCTAATAAACACTAGACCAACTCTAGTATTTTACTGTATTTCCCCTTATATCAGGAAACAATCATTAATTGGTTATAACAGTTTATTCTCTAGGTCACAAGGTCCTTTTACTTGTTCCTTAAAAGGGAGATGGAATAAGAGTTTTTAAAAGTTTTTTATTTACTGGATGGTGCACAACACTAGCCCTAAACTGATTCTTGCAACTTAACAAGAACATTTCTCCCTCCTCCAGGCTTGCTCGGGACTTCAAGTGCCCCCAAAGGTGTGTTGATCACATAAATTTGGGTTTGTTCCTTTCAGAAAAGGATTCACTTTGGCTTAATCCTAACAGCTTAAGTCTGAATTGGATATAACCACTTTAAAATGCAAATAAGCTATATTCTATCTGTCTGGGGTTTGGTTATGGAGAAAAGAAGTCATCAAGAAAGAAAACACAAGTCTTGTTACATTTGTAATAGTGGATTTATCTTCTTACTATTGTACAAAATGGAACCTTATTAGACCTATTTCTGCACAAGTCTCCTCTCTTACTCCCTATTTCCAGAAGCAAGACAACTTAATCACAAAGAGTTTGTTCGTAAATGTGCCTGAGAGTATCCTCCCCCATTCCCAAGGATTCAGTAACTTCAGCTTCCCTTGGAATTTTACCAACAGGACATTCACTTATTTCCATATCTTATTTCACAAATTTCTTCCAGCACGAATAGGTTTCTCATAGATACTATCCTTTCTAGACCAACTTGCACAATGCTTGTATCTAAAGAAATATAGGACATAACTCACCATGTTCATAGAGCTCTTCAGAGCTCATACTTGTCATTAATAAAAGAGAATTGGCATTACAAATGATATTCTAAATTGTCCATCTCTCCCCTCACACATGCAGTCATATAACTATTACCAGTTTGGAACAGGGACAGCATTGCTCTTGCACAGGATTTTGAAGGTAATAATTGTGATAAACAGCCTCACAGCAACATCACCAAATCTGGTCTTACACTATGGCTTTCCCCACTGCTCCCATTGCTGTCCCTGGAGGGCTTTGCTGATGAACTGTAGCACTGGGTATTGACATTGTGATGGAATTCCTCCGTCTGGGAGGGAGAAGATTCCTTTTCATTTGTTTTTAGCGTGTGAGCAATAAAGTGATAACAACTAAGTGCTACCTGGCAGGACTACAGGGCTTGGCAAAGGCATTTGTTGATAACCACCAAATTATGTCACAGAACTGCTTATTTTTTTCATGTATGAATATCTCAAGGGGCAATGAAATGTATTATAAATCTTTTAATTATTTAATATGATAGGCAAAGAACAATTTTGTATTTCTTTTCTTTCAGATTTTTGGTTGATAACTATTCGTGAGATCTTGCCTCTATTTCAGTCAGATAGGGTTAAAAATAATAATAAACAGTATTTTAATTAGGGTTTCATTGAAAGAGTAAGGAAAAATCATTACTTTCTGGGTTTCCTAAGTACTTCATATTACAGGACAACTGCAAGAGAAATATTCTTTGTACAGATTGTCCAGACTAGTCCATGGTCTTGATTAAGAGCAATTAAGTTTACAAGATGAGATGACCCCGAGTGAAAGATTTCCCCATAACACTGCAAGTGGAAGAAGGAAATATATTCTGATTCCAGAGTTCAAAATACCATAGAGTACAGCTATGAACAAAGTAATATTTAAGACCCCAGAGTATGATTTGGTACAGCTTTGGACATGTCAGTTATAGATAAAGAGTTATTTAGATGCGATTGTATTATATATACTGGTACCTGTCTACTTATATAGCTACTTGCTATGATATATATATCTCCATAGTATGTATATAGCAAATCCTTTATGAAGCCTTAAATTATGTAGCATGCAGTGTTCTACATTTTTGCGGTATATTGACAGTAAGACTGCGCATAATTAACGGAGCTATAATAAAATTATGGGTTTAGGGATTTTTATACTTGCAATGCAAAAAGTGAGTCCATTCGGCAGACTAAGAGCCTGGAACAAGCAAATGGATTTTTAAATGAAGAAAGAGGCATTTATTAAGATTGCCAGTAGCATTCATTAAAATGAAGGCCTGCTTCATTTGAACACCACTTTAAGTTGAGTGAAAACTTGACAGAAAACAGCTAAGCCTGATGATGTAAAAACACTTCGATTTACTGCAATAGTGGTACAAAGTCCCCTATTTTATATTATGTACTTCTTTTCTTTGCCAGTTCTGTTTTCAATAATTTTGGATAGGGGGAAGGCAAAGTCCATTGGTCAGGAAGCTAACGCTGCTTTCCCAAGCTAGTTCACAACTGGACTGCCTGGGTATTAAAATTTCAAGCTAGGCTGTTTCAAGGTCCCTGCCTGAAAAGACATGTGAACATAAACTGATGATACTAATGATAATTGCATCCAACTGGAATCCAATTCCCCGCCCTGAGCTCCATCAGTGGTGTTCATTAAGTGATGTATAGTTACAGCTTTTAACTTTGTCAGTTAGGCAGCAAAATGTCAGTGTAACCTCAAGAGAATATGTGGTTATGATTACCTCTTTAGGACAACAGCTTTTCACAATATTCTTAAAACGTGTACAGATTTAATGTTCTTAGTTTCTGATATGCTTAAGGCCTAATGGCCTTTAAAATACCTGATTCTTCAATTTCTCAGTATAGTTGTCTCATGCATAGCTAAATATTAGGAACTCAAAATAATCTTAATTAGTTAGCATACTAATATTATTGTAGCCCTTGTAGTCACTTTATTCATCTTTAAAAAATACCTACATGTATATTTTTCCCTAATCATAGAATCATAGAATCGTAGAATGGTTAAGGTTGGAAGGGATGCAGCAAAAAAAGATGTATGAAAGTAAATACGAACAAGATACTTGTTATAGTTATATTTTAATTTTCTCCTTTCTCCCAAGTCAATGAAAATTAACCATTTTTGTAACTACATGGCAACAGTCTGAGTAAATTCCAGTGGAAATGCTTCAGCTTTCCTGGTGCAAAACAAACAAGATGGGCTTCCAAAGCAATCTGCCGATTTTAATATCCTTCCTCTACTAGAAAGCAGTGTTGAGGATAGACACTACATCATGTAGAAATTCCTTATATGTCATCTGGAGTTGCCATTGAAAAGAAGGAATTAAGTTTGCAAATACAATTTCCAGAATAGATTCTCTGTGCTAACATGATAATTTTCTTTCTTTTTCTTTCTTTTTTTCCTTTTCCCTCTTTCTCATGTTGGTTGTTCTGATTAATTTAGATAATTGCAGTTCAGTCAGAATGCATGATTAGATTCTGAAGCTTATAACTCACATAAAGCATCAAGAGAAGATCTGATACTACAGCTAAAGCTTTGTTGGCTGTAGTCCAGTCCACTTTGGACTTTATGATTTGATGAGGAAAAAAGAGTTTGGTATTAAATTCTACAAAATTGAAAACAATAATGAGAAATCTGTGGAGAAAGCATTCTTAAATTGGACAGTAATTAAAAAAAGAATTGGGGCCCAGTCCCTAGATAATCTTCTCTTCACATCCTTGTCATATTGAAAAGCTGAAAAAAAATTAGATTCAAACATTTTATGAAGCCTTTTCTTTGTTAAAGAAAGTCTCTAACTGAAGTCATTTTATTTAAAACATTGAAATTCTTGGATTTGCAAGCTATTTTAATACAACTACATGATCGAGCAGTGTACACACTTGGATTTATTAGCTACTTAAGTCTAAGAATAAGCACTATAATGCTGTGCTTCTAAAACTGCAAGGGCAGAGACAAAACCCAGGTCAGACTCTTTTAGAGGGATTCCAGTCACACTTCACACAAACCTAGTTGTTTTGGGCAATGTATTTTTAGCCTTAAATCCCTGCACTTAAATGCTGCCCCACAGGTTTAGCATTTCTAAAGAAAACAATGGGTGAAATGGGAATGCAACAAGATTGAGGAGGAGATTGGGTAGGGGGCTGGAAGAAGGATTTACAGGTGGGAGCACCTTGAGTCTTTCTAGGGAATATCTCCATAACTGCTCCTTGGGGGAAGTATGCTCTCTTGCTGACTCTTGTCATCTTGCAAGCAAAGCAACAACTATTTTGGCAGCCCTCGAGCCTCCAGAGACTAGCATCTAAACGGAAGAAGAGTTAGTAGTTTGATTATGCAGATCTCAAAAGACCAAAAGCCCTAAGCCAACATTTCTTACTGTGTCATTGGACAATCAGTAACCACTTCCATAGTGGAAGAGGGCAACATGTAGCAAGACCCCATCTCAGTTTGCACACACTAAACCTGATACCGCAAAACATTTACTTCTTAATCTCCACATAAAACCCCAAATAAGATGACTTAAAAAGTAAATAATTCCACACCATGAGATATTACAAACCAGCTGGTGTAACTTAAGAGAGCTAAGACTGAGAAGCTGACTGTAGAAAATAGAAAGCTTTTGCAGGTACTAGAAGATATTTTTAACCTAAGGGAGAAAGACACAACCACTGGCCATTGGTTCTCATTATGCCCTTTTAAAGTCAGAAACAGAAGCCAGACACTGAAGCCAGACTCAAATTCAGATGAGATATTAGACACACATTTAACAGAGGAACTTGCAACTTTTCTTTTTATGTCCAGATCAAGACAGGATGTCCTTCTGGAAGACAGACTTTAGACAAAAACAAGATAATGGCTGCACACAGGGCACATTAAGAAAAATTTAATGCCCAGAGAAGATGGCATAGAGCTCCCTTTTGGCCTTCTTGGTCTAATTGTAATACCAAAAACATCATATAAATATTGAATATTCAGCACCAGCCATTTTGAGAGAAGGTAATCTCGTTTCCACAGCAACTGGCAGGCAAGCCAGGAGTGGCTCATGGTTTCTTTCTCAGATTCTGTATGTCTGTCTTTTGAATCCTGTAAGCGTGGCCCTACATCAGCCCTATTAATTTTAGAAGCTAGTTAATTAAAAAAAATTAAATCAAACGTGTAAAAAACACTCCTGTTTGCATGAAATACACGATGACCTATGCATTTTCACTTATTACTTAGGATAATTAGTTTCTCTTTTCTGATTCATAAATTACAGCAGATGCAGAAAAAAAAAAGAGTTACATAAAAAGCTTTTTAGGATAATTATGTCTTCAGCTGGAAATTTTGACATTTGTGATCTCTCTCTTTGATCACTACTATTAATATCTCCTTAGTAGATATGATTTGCCCACTGTTCAGAGCTAACTAATTGATAGAAAAGCTACTTGGAGTTGCAAGAGTTTTCTTTATTTCACTTTAATTGACAAGGTTGCACTGAACAGGATCATTAGTTTTCTAGTTAATAGAACACTCAGCAATAAACTATGGCTACGACTAGCAAAGAGTGAGGATTTTTAGCTAGCACTTAGATATTTATTTATAGTGTGCTTGCATTTGCATTAAAGTAGCTCCTGTAACTTTAGTGCACTTCAGAGTCTTATTGCTTTAGCAGCGGAAGGGGCACAAGGTTATTTTCCAAGATAACAGTACAGAAGGTTGTCCTGACACCAGAGAGATGGCGAAATAAAGAAATGGAACAGAATAAAAATTCAGAATTAAATTATCCATATTGATATACAGAGAAGTGTTAGATCAAAATTCAGATCATCTAGTTGTATGTTAATAACTGCAGTGTTATGAACCCAACAGGCAAAACTCCATAACATCTGCTGAGATAAGTGATTGCACTGCACTGATGTTGATTTACTCTATTAACTATATAGAAAGCCTAGGGTGTTTAGGCTCCTTAAACAATCCAAAACTATATGACAATAATTCTCCTCAGAGTGATTAAAGGACTTGCCCCGTATTGAACAGTGAGTCTTTGGCTGAAGTGGGAAACATCACCTTGTTCCAAATAGTGTGGGATACATTGCTGTCAAATTCTTCCTTCATGAGCACCCTACATTTCTCTTCTATCCTCCATGGGAACCTATTTAGTACATTAACCACTTCTCTGCATGGAAATAGTACTTAAAACATTGTCTCCCTCAGGAAGCTACTTAGATATTGGGTCACTTCATTGAAGAAGAATCATGGGAAATTGCCCTTAAGAGGATCACATCATTTAAAAAAACAAAACAAAACAAAAAAAAACCACACACCTCTTAATATGACTCAGCACAATTTTCTTGTTTGAAGGAAAAAAAAATCAAACTCTTACGCATCCTTTTTCTTACATATATTAAAACACACTTATAGCATTCAAGCATTGAGTTGAGCAGATGAGTATTACTTCTTGCATTGCTACATACAGCCTGCTGTCACATGAGATATTCTACTCTTTGCCCTTTTCAAATATTCCCCTGGATTAGAGGGTTTCCCAACTGGCTTGCACAATCCATCTTTCTCCGCTCACCTTTCTAATAAAAGAGGTTCGAAGAAGATAATCTTCCCATGAAGGCTGTGTTCGCGTCTCGGAATCTGAGCCTCCATCTCACCCTTTCTTGCAGACAGGCAAAAACAAACTTACGTCTCCTACTAGAAACCAGATCGTGTCTCATTCAAGCACAGAAGCCTAGATATTCATAAACACCCTAACATGCCTAGATTTGGAGTATATAAATGATACATCACTAGCTGAACTGTTACAGGCTGTGAATTCGTGTGATGAGGCATATCTTTTTGGTGGTGTTTCACTTTATTACTGCTTTAAAGTTGAAACCTAACTTCTTAGCACAGTTATGCACCGTGGATTTATTTATTTACACATACGAGAAAACTACAGATTGCAAATCTGGCCTCACTGCTGTGCATTCTTTTTATACGGCAGACCATAACTCATATCATCCATTTATTGACAAAAATGCTAGGCTTATCATAACAACCTACCTTCTTCACTGTCTCCTCTTCTCTGCCCTCAGAGCTGGTAAAAACAAGAAAAGGAGTTAGGAAAGATATTTCAGGAAAAAAATAGAGTCATTAGTGTACACTTTTTAGAACTAGCAGGGGAAACAACTGCAATCAGCATCAGAACAAAGATGAGCCTCTACTACCAGACTTAACACATTCTGCTCCAGCTGGACCCAGTTTGGTATCATCCACAAACTTTCACAGGGCACACTCTGTCCCCTCGTTCAAGTCATTGATGAACAGGTTGAAGAACACCGGGCCCAGTATTGATCTCTGGGGGACACCACTAGCCACATGTCTCCATCTAGACTCAGCCTCATTTATCACCATCCTCTGGGCTCTGCCATTCAGCCAGTTCTCAACTCACCTCACTGTCCACTCATCCAGTCCATACTTACAGAGCTTTCCCATGAGGATATTACGGGAGGCTGTGTCGAAAGCCTTGCTGAAGTCAAGGTGGACAACATCCACGGCTCTCCCATGGTCCATCCAGCCGGTCACCCCATCCTAGAAGGCTACCAGCTTCATCAAACCTTGGAAATGAACCTCTTGGATTCACCAAGGGGTTCATTTCCCTTTGGCGAATCCATGCCGACTACTCCTGATCACCTTCTTTTCCTTGACATGCCTAGAGATGGTCTCTAGGATGAGCCTTTACAGGATGGGAGGGGAAGCTTACCAGTCTGTTTACAGGAACAGAGGGGAGGCTGACCAGCCTGTAGTTTCCCAGATACCATAAAATAAGGAAATACAAACTCAGAAAAAGTCAGTTCAGAAAATGATTGAGTGAAGCTCTAGAGAAAAGCTAGGTTTTTAAATATATATATATATATACTCCAGAAAGTTTTGACTGAATGCATAATGACAGATCTGCCTCACCTGTAGAGTGGGGAGTTCAATTCCTTAAAGAATTGTCTTTTGACAACACCGACAAGGAAATCTCTGCCTTTATTTTGTAATTGCTGCCTTGGTGCTGCTTAGCAATGCTTTCGCTCTGGCACGAGAGCAATCACTCTCATTAGATGTCAGAGCTAGACACCACAGCGCTTTTGTTTGGAGTGCATCATGCTGAATGATGATTACGAGTCTGAGAGATGGAGAGAGCTCCTGAACTGAAGGGTGTCCCCTTCAGAAATTAAGCAACTGACAGATGTTAGAACACATTAAACATGTGCAGGAGCTCAGGTCCTTCTTGCAAAGTTCATAGCCATATGCAAAAATTAGCTAATTCACCAAGGAACTGAAGGCATATTTGCCTGCTGCAATAAAGGTTACTCATCCTTACCTGATATGAAAATGCTGGACTGAAAATGAATGTACAAGTGATGACCTCCTAGGAACACTGGCCAATTAATGTCAACAACAGAAACCTTCAAATGTCATTCAAATCTTACCTATGGGGAGACGCAAAAAATGTTTTACAGCTTTGTATCAGCTAAGTCTGCCTGGGAGGCAGTGCCTTGTTTCTCATCATCTTAGGGCTTCTGCCTTTGTCCCTTGTGATATAAGTGATTGTTAAGTTTGAAATATTATTGACAATAGTCAATGACAAGAGCAAGATTCACACACAGAGTTTAAAGCCATGTGAGACATTGTCTGACTTGGTCTAACTAGTGAAATATAGAAAAAAAAGATGGACTATGAGTCTAGAAAGATGAAAGACTAGTTAGACAAGAAATCCAGAAAGCTACAATAGCCACTTCCTCCAACTTTAGGTTGGAAATAAGAATAGGAAAAAAGTAAAATACTGGCACTTCCCACCTGGGGAAATAAGAAAATCTAGAAAATGACAAAGGAACAAAAAAACTGAGGACTAAAGACTAGAATTAGATGTCTAAGAAAAAAAAAAGGGACTTAGCAAGAAATTTAACAAAGCTTAAGGAGAGACAGGGACTGAAGAGTGACAGGATTCAACACTGATTAGAGAATACATCCTGTGATGTCTGACCTTAATTATATTTCTCCTAATAACAGTACTACCTATGTAGCCTGTGGCAAAGTATTTCTTATTCTTTCTATCACAGACATTCACAAGGTGGTAACAGAAGCCACAAGGGTACAATATGCTACCATATGTCCACCAAAATTGCTGCCCACGGATTTGCCACTTCTGCACATCCAGAATTGGTTTTTAGAATCATTTTGGTTTTGCCCACACAGTAAGGCAAGCACACTTTGGTTTCCTCTCTGAACATAGAGGTTATTGTTAAATACAGAGAAATAGAATTAAAACAGAATCTTAATAGAAAACCTATATCAGAAAGCCTCCCTAGATTAAGAAAGCATTTTGACACATTCATCATACTTATTATTTCAAGCCTTGCTTATTCACTTCTAAAGTGTTATGCGTGTTGCTGTATTTTGCTGTGATCCTACTTTTCTCAGATAGAGTTTAAAAAAAACTAACAGGTAAACAAACTCTGTTTCAAGGAAGTTAGTATAAGAAATATTTAAGATTATACCCTGCCTTTCCCTCTTGGAATGGTAATTGTTTTACATAGACAATTCTGTACTGTCCTTGCTTTAAGTCCAATGTTAGATGCTAAAGACACAGTGTAAAATGATTTGTGGTTGAGTTAGTTTCTTGTGCAGATCTTTTTTATTACACAAGAGACAGAAGAGGAAACCCATGCACTTTTTCCTTATGGAATGATATTAGCCTGCACAGTTTATACTTCATTCCTCCAAGGACAAGGACTATATCATTTTTTAACTCCCATGCCATGTAGGAGAAGCTTTCTCCTTCCTCAAATAGAAGGACCTATCTCCCTTAAATACTTCCTCACCAGTTCATGTATTGCAAACAAAGTCTCCATCAGAACAAGAAGCAAAAGTTTCTGCTCACAGACAGCAAGCCCACTACATAAATCACAAAGCACCTTTTTCCACAGGCTACACCAGTCTTTATATGAACAAATCCTATCAATATAAATACCCAACAGAGACAAATGCATGAGCCCAGGCCTGGCAGTGATAACTGAGTACTGGGTGGCAGATGGTGAAGGATTTAGCACAGCTGAGTCCTAGCAGATTTCCTCTGGGGTCTGTAACACAGCCTTACCTGAGGGGGGATAGGAAAGAACAAGGTTCTCCCTGCAGAAAGCCAAGGTTACTTCCATTACCCCATTCAGACAATCTCACCCCAATTTAAACATATCTGCTCTGCATCTACTCCTTACTCAATTCCAAGGATGGTACTACAGGGCATTTGGTAAAACACCTTTCTCAACTGAGGGAAAAGAACCATGAGTTAAGTAACCACATGAAAGAAAAACTAAGAAAAAAAAAAGATCTCACTCAGCTAGGCTGCTTTTTGAGAATGACCAAAAATATCCACGGAAGAATTTATTCTCAACATAAAAGTGGTCTGTAATGGTATGTAATGACTTCCTATTCTTAGACATTTGTCAATATGGATGCAACACAAGACACCTCTTCTTCTCTTACCAGACCTTTCAATGTAAACTGTAGAAAATATTTCATCACAGAGCCCTGCAAGCTCTGGGTACCCCCTACAGGCTCTCTGTAGTTAAAGAACAAACACAATAAAGTATCTAGCACGGAATTGCCTAGTCCTTAATTCTCACTAGAAATAACTAGATACATTAACTTGATTTAATGATTTTCTTTTTCCATCAGATAGAATAGAAATAGTTCAGTCTTATGGTCTTTAATATTCTCATGCTGCCATTCACAACTGAGATTTAAATAAACTTAAAAGAGAGAAACTTCTCTGTTATAACTGTGAAGGTGTAATTAAGGGTAAGTTTCTGCTAGTGTGATTCTTTGCATAGTTTTTCAGATCACTCTTTTTGATGGAGTGACAAACACTTAAACAAATAAATAAGTTTTAAATATTTAGACAGCGGAACTGTGGAATTAGATCTCTGTAAGAGAAGCTAGCAAATAAAAATAGTTCAGGATAGTTCAGCTATTCCACGTATTTCTTAACTTTTGCTTAAAAATGATTTTTTTTTCCAGAAATAGGATTATCTTTGCCTGAAAAGAGAACGCAAATGACATTTGCAAATGACACAGGCTGAGAAGTACTGTCAACATGGTAGAGGACTAGAATAACATACAGAAGAACTATATGACCTTGAAAATGAGAGTACTGTTAAAAAAGTAATGGTCATGTCCTTAGGGAACAGTAACAAGTATTTCTGCTACAGACGATGGGCTTCCCGGCTGCAAGTGACAGTGAACGGGAAAGAGGTAGGTGTATTAGTCAATCATGAGATGACTGTGAGCGATCGATGTGACGCAGACATGAAAAAGACAATTGTAATTCTAAAATACATCAGGTGAAGTATTTTCCATAGAGACAGGAATAATTAATGTCATTGTACAAAGCACTGGTAAGACTTCATTTGCTATAGTACGTTTAAGCCTGGCCACCGATACTGAAGAATGATGAACAAAGTACAAGGCAGAAAAAAAGTATTAACAGGATAAGGGTAGATGTCAGCTAATTTCTGTGAGAAATTAGTACAATTTGTTTAGCCTTGCAAAAGGCTAAACTGCCAAATTGGGAGGCAGTGATGACTGAAGGAAAAAAAGTAGCCTAAATTGACATGAATAAGCATAAACTGGTGAGGAAATAGGATTTCTAAACAATTCCCTCCCCCAGGAAAGCCAAAATTGGTTTTGGTTGACAAATTTCCTGTAGAAGATCAGGTCATGACATTTCAGTATGGAAATACCAGTCATGGGTGCTTTTGTTAAATAAATTTCTTTAAATATCTCTGTTAAGATGCTTCCATGCAGAAACCACAATGACTTTTTTTAGAAAGAAGAAGCAAATAACTAGGAAATTCCAAGCCTGAAACTTGCCATGACAATTGTAAATCCTGGTTTTCATGTGACAGCCACTAGTTCTTTGCTGTCTGGGCAAGCCTCCAAGTAAGTCAGCTGAGTCAACCTTGCTAGAAGAGTGTGCACTCTGGTTCAGCTTCCAGCCTTACCATGTAAAGCAGCGATAACATGAAACCACAGGCTAACCAGAAGCAGTAATACTGTTCCCTATGGAGGTGCCAGTCTCTTCCCTTTGTTGGCATTGACATCTATCTGCTCCTAATATGGGTCAACTAGCAGAAAAATGTTCTCTTCTGTTTGCTTTGATTATGTTTCTATTCTGGCTTGATTTTCAGCTCCTTTATCTCTCCATACTAGCTCATGCTAGGAACAGCTGAAGCCCAGGGCTGAGCAGGGCAAACAAACACACACAGGAAAGGGTTGAGAGGAGACGACAAAAACAACAGTCTTGTACCAACTTAAACTGTGTGGAAATACATCCAAATGATATTGCAGTAAAGCTCCCACTTTCTCTCTCACTTCCATCTCCCCTTCTAACAAATTGCTGAAAACTCTTCCTAGTGTTATTTTTAAAGGAGATTGATTATCTGAAAAAGTAACTGGAAAAAAAAAAAAAAAAGGAAAAATTAAGAAAAAGTATACAGCCAGGAAGCTTAGTGCAGACTATGGGTCAACTGGTATGTGAGTGCCTTCTCTGAAGCATTTCCACTCTGTTTGTCTCCAGAAGAACAATGAAGGATAAGGATGAAATGGGGAACAAATTTCCCACCTTCATACCTATCATCACCTGATAAAGAGCCCTGGCACTTTCCTGACTTGCCTGTGAACGCAATGGGACTGCTTGGGGCTAAAGTTCTACATAGGTTGGGAATTTTTCCCCTTAGTTTTCACTGCTGGAGCATCATTCCCAGAGGACCAGAGCTCAAACTCTAGAAACAAATGTTAAGTGATAGCAGAGCACAGATAAGCCATTTCGAGGCACTGCGTGGCGTTCAAGAGCGTGCTAAGCTGTCTGCACGCACATTGCCAAACTGCTGCAGTGTAGTAACGACAGCAAAGGCAGCAAATAAGTGTCATTCGTGATGACCGTGAAGAACAAAGATGAAATCTCTTGTATTTTGCTAAGATATTAACAACCCCTTTTCCTTCCTGAAACCCTCTTCCTGACTGTCTCCCTCCAGCCATGGAATCTGAGGGTCTCCCACCATCTTAATAGGCACTAAAAAGTGCTCTGTACGTTGTCAGATGTTTGTTTTTGCAAGCTGGCAGAGCTCATTTGTTGATCTGGAGATCTAACATTCAGACTTTGGCTAACAGGTCTAGACCAAGGGCCAAGGTAAAAAGTGAGCAAGTGTCTGCACTCTGGCCGCCTTTCCCCATCCCAGCAGCTGAGCAGAGCTAGGCCCCTCCAGGCGTGGGCAAGAGAAACAGCCACCTCAGAGAACTCATGATCCCGTGTTTTGCTGCAACATCTGTGTTCTTTCAAGAGGAAACTTTAAATCTTTAGGCTGCACTGCAAGGTCATTGCATATCAGAGCAGTTCTTCTCTTTCCAGTCTAGAAATTGCATCTGAATACATTTATTTCTTGATTTCTCATCCAATTCCTAAGATTCCTTGTCAAAGATCTACATAGATTCTGGTTAGTTTAGGTGATCAGAGCAGATCTATGAGGACTGCCTCTGACCAGCTGTAGAGACTGAAGGAAGATCATAAGGCTGTTATTTCGACAAGTTTCAGTCCTACAAGCAGATTCTTTTGCTTATTGGATTTATTCCCAACAAAGGGAAAAAAAGGGGGGGTTAAGTCTAGGTAAATCTTTTTCCCTAAGTAATAAATATAGTCTGGAGAGAGAACAAAATTATTCACAAATCTAGGTTGAATTTGTTTGACAGGATGAAAATAAGGGGAAACAAATATGAGAAATTCACAAAATTTCATTTTAATATTGCCAGAAACATTTTGTCTGCTTCCAGAACAGTTTCTTTCCAAATTGTCTTGATTTTATAAAAGGTGAAAATCTTTAAGTGATATTATCTTTCAGGTCAAACAAGATATTTTAGACTGACCTCAAGTTATGTTTCTTCTCCTTTTATTTTTATTTCAGACTCCAGCCATTAGGTCATTATCCACGCAGCTTACACCCCTGGAAGAGGAAAAGCCTGCTTTCTTTTACATCTGTAGGTCTCAGATCGTCCACTAGCTACAAAATTCACATCAACTGAATGATCAATCCTACCCAATGAATTCCAACACCCCATACCCCACCAAGCAACAGTGAACCTCTCAACTGGTTTTTCTTGCACTGCAGACTGCAGAGCTCAGCATTATATGCAGTTAATTCTCCCAGAACAAATAAGCAGAATTATTTAATAGTGACAGTTTCACATATCTGTTCCAGCGTGCTTCCATTTATCAGAAAGCCTTATACCAGAATTAACTGATGACAGATTTTGTTTTCCTCAGTGTTGAAGCTATGCTGCCTTGGCTGATCAGTGTCAGCAGATGTTGTAAAGCCCAAGAAGGCCAGGGCTATAACCTTGCCACCCAAACAGATGGACGTGAGGCAAGGCAGCCAGGAGAGCAAGCCATGGGCATTTAGGGCAAGTATCCCCAGCTGGGGGTGCAAAAATGCTCAATCCCAAAGTTATGGTATATTATGGTCAATATTTCCATATTTTATATATTTTTAAAGAAAATAAACCACTGAATGACTTTGGTAGCTCTACAGACTAATTCTTGGCCTAGTTGCACTACCTGCAATGCAGTATTTTAATGATATTTTCCTTTAGCCAGGCTGTCTACTAAAAGTCTCTGTGAAACAAGTCAGCAGCTTTCTGCAGCCTGGCTGAAATTCAAGTGCATAGGTGACCTAGTTGCATAAACCTAGTGTACAGCTTGAAAAGGGTACAGAAGTGATACTTAATGTGACACCATCACATAAGCCAACCAGCTGAGGAAGTAGCAAAAGGCAGACAACTTTCGGGTCAGTTTTAATGGCACTCAGAAAAGAATATGTTTTGATACATTGTATGATATTTGGAGAAAATTTCTAACAATTGCTTTGGCTTCTATAAGGTCTTTAAAAGGACACCTAGCAGATATATTTACAATCTTTCAAATTAACAACAGCCTTCTCAGAGTGGCTTTCTCAGCCTAACTTTTGTCCAGTTCAGAAAAGCCCAAACTGTGACTTGGCCATTGTGCTCCATGATCTTTCTGGTCAAATTAGCTCATCCTGAAACTTATTTTTTTTCTTTTCTTAGCTCTCATAATCTCTTTTCCTACTTCAGCCTTTCCTATTATTTTCTCATAGTGGACAAAGCATTGAGAAGGAAAGATTCGGCCTTTCCAAGAAATCATTTCTGCGCATAAATGCATTTCAGGAAATATTTAATTTGAGCTTTGCTTTATGTTTTAGATATGGAGTGGTCTGTGCAATTTCTACATATTCTAATACTCATTAGCTCTTTAGCTAGCATCGCTTGACAAATTTGCAGAAGCCATACCCAGATTGTTTTTCCCTGTTTGTGTTATAATGAATTTCTTTCACAATTTAAATAAGCTTCTAGTAAAAATTTTACAACTAAAGAGAATAACTCTAAGAATCTAAAAAAGTAACTGAAAGCAGTTTGATATACCAATACATTGAAATTACATAATAACTAAATCATTGCAGAGAAACAGTTAAATCATAATTATACCTAAATTGATGATTATACAGCAAATTAAGCTAGTATTTGTATTGTTACAGTGAGGAATCTAGCAAAGAATTTCTACCTCTGAAGAGGTGGTTTTCATCCAGCCACTGTGGTTCACATCTCTGCTTACATGTTCTGATACGCTAGTATCAGAGTTTGGGTTACCTGCAGGTCCTCGGTCAGGGCTGGGTTGTCCAGCAGCATGTGAATTACCTGCTTGTTTTATCAAACAAGTTTCAACAGTTCACAGAGGCAATCGTATCACGGACAAATCAACCATTTGCTTTACTTCTGTTATTATGTTGTTTCAATTGCTTTACTTGGGGTTATTTTGATTCTCTTTCTACTTTGGAAAACAGAGTGTGTTCTGTAATCCTCACAATAGCACTGCTTCTGCCATAAATGTGGGCTCTAAACAACAAAGTAGATGACTCTGAGCTCTCCTTGATCCTCAGGGGTTCCAGAAGTAGAGGTTTTCTCTAGAAACCACTCTAGAGACCAGACCCCCTGAGCAGCACTCCCTTGTACACAGGGAAACCTGTCACTTATCTGATCTTAAATCTAGCCTTTGTTTGGCATGTTAAGTTTTATCTTTGAGTTTCCAGGTCAAAGCACCAAGTTTAATGTCATAAAGAATCTGTTGCATCTTTTTGCAGTTATCAGTCCCTAATAGGACCTATTTCCCACAGACCAATGTTGATTGGTATTACTCATATTTCTTATCTTATAATTCTTTATTAACTGAGTCATGCATCAGCCACTTTATTATTTAACTTATAAAGATTATTAAGCTATTACTTAGTCCTAAAATTGCTTAATCCTCTTCTGTGTCATTTTTCAATATTGATCTAACATTAGTATTCTACCTATTTTCTGGAGCTTCCTTATAGACCAAAGATT
Source organism: Crypturellus tataupa (assembly GCA_034781795.1). NCBI lineage: Eukaryota > Metazoa > Chordata > Aves > Tinamiformes > Tinamidae > Crypturellus > Crypturellus tataupa. The sequence continues at coordinate 5,380,323 of JAWLRI010000332.1, read as the reverse complement.
ATTAATGGTAACTCCTTGGCTGATTCTTCTGACAAATCTTATGTTTGCATTACTTCAGATTGCTTTTTAACATAATTAGTTTTAATAGTGGCTGTTTTCCATTTCAATAGTAATTGAGGAGAATAAGTACATTCAAATGTATTTTCAAATACATCAAACACAAACCAGAAATATTTGTCAATTAGATCTGTTCTGTATTGCTATTAACCTGTCTACCTCTCCCATTTGCATTCAGCCAATGCCAGAGTTAGTTTCTTAACACAGTGTTTCCAGCAGTAGCAGCACTAGAACTCTACTTGTTTTGATCTGCCTCCTATAGACCTTGCTGTGCTCTCCAGTGCTCCTTGGCTTCTCCAGCCCTGAGCTGTGGCATCACTTGCAGCAGGTATCGCTGGGGTAGGATAACAATATTTCTGGTTTCCCAGGCCTGCATGAACACTGAGAATTAGCAAGCACCTGCACTGCACATCCGAGGCTGACCCGGGGCCAGCAGCACTGCTGCGAACAAGAAAGGTGCTTGGGAAGCCCCACAATGAGGGTGATTAAGTAATCTTAAATATCAGAGCCAGAGAGAGAGCAATGAAAGCAGAAAGTTCTAAGAAAAAATGTTGAACATTTCAGATTAAAAACCTCAGAATAGAGGATACCAGAGCATGGGGTCTCACATTAAGAGAAAAGGATATGAATTATTTTCCTTTGACTCATCTGTACCCCAACAGAAACATAAAAGGGGACTGAGCCAATACCAAGATGAAGACTCAGCTTGAAGTTGACAGTTGGCTGTTTATTTCACCTACGTTTTTTTTACACACTTGGAGCCGGATTGCATGGCCCAGCTGGAGCACACAAACATTTTGTAATCATTTTTTTCCAGAAAGAGAGCTGATTTCACAGGAACCAGGACAGGCCAGACAGCAAACTACAGAGAACCGGGCACCAGGAAGGTTAGAGATGGCTCATCAAGGAAGCTCTGCCAAAAAAGCTTCCTTCAGACATCAAACAAAGAGTATTGCTACTGTATGATCTATGCAGGCTGCTCTCAGTTTAATGGTTGCTACTAGAACATAAAAATATTGTGTATTTAATCTCCTTCATCTATGTTGCTAGGAAAATGGTAGATACCCTTCTAGACATACCATATTTTCTTGGAAACCTGAGGTTTTGTTTTTCTGGAAGATTTTTCATCTCCAAGTCACACAACACCAACAGCAACAAGAGTCTAGTTCTGACCAGAATCTACAATAATGTCCAAATGTAAGGCCCCATATAAATTAAAAGGCTATTTTTGCTTTACAATGGAAAAAAATAAGGGACCAGGAATCATGTAAAAAATATACAAAGTTAAAAAAAAAAAAAAAACTAGTGCATATCTTATATTAGCAGACTGCACACCCTAAGGAAGATACTACTGTCCTCTGCCTTATGCCTGTACATCCTTGCATTCTAATAGCTCGATAGGAAGGACTCCTTTCTTGTCGTGTAAACAATCTGGAAAAGCCACAAACTTTTCATCTTCCTTTAAACTACAAGTTTGTATCAGGTACAAAAGAAATATGAGCTGGATGTGATGGTACACAGATCCCTAAGATACCGTGAGAGATGATTAAAAAAGACTTCTGGCAGTGCTGAAAAACACTGTGAGATTAAATTCTCTGAGCAATTCTGTAGTATCAAAAAAAAATGCACGAAATAGCTCAGCAGGTGTTTAACTAGCAGTAGATACATAAAAGCAAGAGAGGTCTAAAAATAAACATTTCAAAAGAAAAAAAAAAGATTCAGGAACATGTGATCATTCTGTCCAAAAAAATTCCTATACTTTATAGCCCTCTAGTTATGAACTGGTCTTGCATTTTGTCTGTTTTTGATGTTATTGACCAGCCTCACAGAACTTTACTGATTTTTTCAGATATCTTGAGGTTTGTTTTGCCCATGGACAGACTGACGAGGTGAGGTGATGAACATCAGAGCAGCAAGAGGGACTATGCCCCAGCAGTGATTGCGTTTCCTGTACTCACGTCTTGAAATCCAGTAACCAAGAGCAAAGCTTCCTTGATGCAGCACAAGTAAAAGACAAGTGGGTTTGGGCCAAATATAACCTTTCAGCCATTTCTAAAGCCAGCCCTGAATCCCCAGCCACTGGGTTTGTGAACATCCATAAATTATTATGCTTTATCTTTCTTCGAAGTTACAGAGCCTCAAGGATAAAATATCTTTCCTGACTAAGAAAGGCTGATAGTGTTTCCCGAAAGAGGACACTGCATGGCTTATTTCACTTTCTTTCTAGCTCAGGAAAGGATGATATTGATGTAAAAGATCATTCAAATAGAGTAGGGTTGTAGGGCTCGGAGGTAGCCAGAGGGGAACTAGAAAATAAAAGACTACAGGTGAAATTAGAATGACCATGACAGAGCTTGTGGCCTCAACTGTCAAAAAAAAAGAAAAAAAACCTACCAGAGTCTGGCTTAATCAGCTGAACTATGAAGGAAAATACTCATTTAAGTAATACAGGTTATACCCAAGTTAAAGGATTTTGGGTCATGAGATGAAATATTCTACTGTTATCTGATCACATGACTTCTCGGATTTGCCTTGCAGATTAAAAAAAAAAAGAGATCACAATACAAATAAATTGCAAAATGTTCCCAGCTGACTTTCAAATTCACAGAAAGAGGTAGCCATAAAAACACAGCCTTGTTTTGGGGTTACTGTTTTGCTTTGGAAAAGATCAGGCAAGCCTGAATACTTCTACACCTTGTGTGCAGCAGTGTGTGCTAAATATAGGGCAAAACACCTTCAGGACATCCACTTTTCTTGAAAGCAAAAGATACCAGGACAAAAATGTGTTTGGGCTACAGCCAAATCATGAAGCCTGGCCTAAAGTTATGCCAACTGAACAGGGACTGGAAATCCAGCCCAACAGCACCAGCAAATGACCCTATTCCACATTTCTGTTCCTTCCTTGTCACTGATTTTGCACTTTCCTGCACCAATGAAGTAGTGCATAACATACACTCCCTTAATATTTTTTGAAAAGTGTTTCCATTGTTATTCAAATTATTTTTCCTAAATAATCCCTTTAACTATATTATAACTTCAGTATTAGGTACTCAATATTAAGAGGATAGAATATATAAAATTAAATAGACACAAATAATATTCAGCTTTATATTTAGTATTATTACTATGTTTCAATCACTGATGAACAGTTCAGTTGTTAGTTTGACCCATAATCTAACATTCAGCTCATCAGAAATAATTCAGTTTAGCCACAGTTTAATTCACCGCAAATTTATGGAGAGTTATCTGTATCAAATTAATTTCTTATTCCTTTTGTAAAGTTCTATTGCTTCTTTTGCATGTAGATGTCTTTTCAATCACTTATATAATTCAACAGAAGTATTTAACAATTATCTTTAAAGAGCGAATATCCTTTTCGGTCTTAATTTTTTTTTTCAGAATCAAATCTTAAAAAACCTGTAAATTTCCATGTGTTACTCTGAAGTATAACATGTTTTTAGCACAGAGCTACAAAACATCCTGAGCCTGTTTACAGTTCATTTTATTTGAAAAGCTTGAAAGTCATTTAGGTTCCCTCATAAACATGGCCACAAAGAGCACTGTTAAAGAGAAGTTAGAATAACTGTCAAAAATGTCCTCCTAAAAGCAGACCTTTACAGCTCCTCCTTTGGCACATGCAGGTCATTCACGTACATACTCGTACACAAACATGCACTTAGCAGGTACTTGGGAATGTGGGTTCGGCCCTGGTTGTACTGAGGATGAATTTTCCTCTGTGCTCTGGCAGCTCCAACTTCCTCAGCTTTGAAATTAGCACAAAACTTTCTCCCAATCACGCTTTGCCGTTACATGAATCCGCTTTGGGTGAGGCTATCTTTATCTTTACTGAAGTGAGGGCTGGACATTATAGTACCTTTTCTACGGACACTTTGCTAAGAAATGTGCTGGTGGTGAGCTGCCCTTCTGTCAAAGACCACGGCACATTTTACACTCAGCCTACCTGCCCTTCCCGTCTGAAAGCAAATAGACCTGCAGGAAGAAGGAGGTGCAGAGAAGCTCTCTGTATGCCACCATTCAGCTTTCTTATCTCAGAAGAAACAATATCAAACAAAGGATGTTAAAGATTTTTTACCTTGTAGCAGTTGGAAAATTTAATTCCCTTAAAATACCACTTTTGTTCACTGCTAAACTACAAGCTAGGCCTGTTCCCTGAAGATATTTGTTCATCCCTCCACTGCAGGAGGATTAAGCTATTTCTCAGTGCAGTGAGCCGATTCATTCTGTTCAGCCGGTGCAGCTCCTTTCTGGGCAGACCGTATTACAGATTTACAGTTTTCATTACCCAAGGCTAAAACTGTTAATGAGGTTTATATTGGTGGGGTTGAGGGGAGGCACTGCCCTGCTGGTACAGCTACGTTGGAACAACCTTTCTGCAGAAGGTGCTGGGCATGAATACAGACTTATACACACACACACTATATAGATGAATACTGCATTGGGCTGACTATCAGTATTTCCATCCTTTTTTTTTTTTTCCACAAGCCATGGTGCAAGAGTGGGGATTTTTCTTACAGCTACACATTCTTGTTCAGATTAGTCTGATTATTTTCCCTAGTGGCTAGTTCTAGACCAATGCCTAAATGGATAAATGCACTTCAAATCTCAATGCAGAGGTTCAGAAAGCCATTTCCTCACAGCTGTCTGGAGGGTTTTTTTGACACATACATTTGGCAGGCACAACTCTGCATCTGCATCCTCTCAAAATCACCCCAGTCTTCACAGCTCTGCTCATTAGTGTCACCCCTAGCATATTGTACTAGGCTCTCCATGCTCTCCACGCTCTCCATTTCACAAGGCACGCTTGCATGTTCTAGAAAGACTAGCACCCCTTCAGACTATAGACTCTTTCTTAAATTACCTGAGCAGATTTGATTCTCTTTTATATAGCAATCCAATCCTGCCCTGTGTGAGACCCCCTTCCTATCCCAACAGGACATGAACTGCTCTCTCCACTCCCCAGGCAAGCTCTCTAACCAAAAGGCTCTGAGTTAAGCTCAGTTGAGAATTTACATTTTTCCTGTTGAAGTTGCCCTGCTACGGGAAAATAACTTGCAGAGCTGAGGTGAGAAGTACAGCAGAAGCATGCATATGTGCTAAAAGTGTCCCTCTGCTTCTGCAGAGAGTCTGTTCTTGTGCCCCCGAGAGCCCCAGCTGCTGTCCTCAGGATTCAACTGTTGCAGAGCTATCCCAGTCTTCCAGCCACTCTGGATCTCAGAAAAACTCAAGCAGCAGCTTCTGAGCGGGTGGTGAATGTGTCTCCCTGAGAGAGGGAATCCTTTGCATCCAGGCTTTGAGCCCTGGTCATTTGATAGCTGAAGGTGAGGAAGGCCCTAGCCACAGGCTCCCCTTCTCATATGTTGGTTTTGAGGTTGTCAGTGTGAGTAAAGATCAGCGTATCCAGAGATCTTCAACCACCCACACCAGTGGGTTAAAGATGCCCCATAATTACGGGAGAATAAAAGAGCCTGAAAGTATATTACCTTAAAAGCTCTTTCCAAGAGCTCTTTGGATCCAAAGACCAACACACTCTGTATTTGCACTGAAGTGAACATAAAAGCACTCAGCGAGTTGATTAAAAGAACTGCAAGCAGCCGCAAGCTGCCAACATGGGAGCATCGCGAAGAATAGCAGAGGGAGGCATGGAGCACTTGTGAATCCAACTGTCTTTTTTCTTATATATCTTCAGCCTTAAACTCATGAAAGTCTTTCTTAGAGTTCAAGGTGTGAAGGGTTTTTCAAGCTGTTATTAGTTTAATTGGTCAAGTCACCTACTTAGAGAATTCAAAAACACAAAAACACTGAAAAATTTTCTCAACTATTTGCTATTTTTGGCAGAGGAGGAAGGGACCCTATGCTACTGAACCTAAAAAACAGCCAATTTGTTTAAGCTAGATGCACAATAAATGTGCTCTTGTGTAAAATACTGGGCTGAAATTATATGAAGTAAATTTTGCTTCAAAGGATGTAATAGCCCAGCTGAGATCAAGAAAAAAAACACAGATTTTAAAGCAATTTCCTTGCTTAAATACATTTTAACAACACAAAACTACTGTGGGGCATAAAATAGAAACAGATGTTTTATAGTAGGTAGAACATTTTTAAAAACTCCTTAAAGGTAAATTTTCTATAGCCCAAGCATCAAATTGTACATGGTTCCCGTTACCATAGGAATAATTTATCATTGTTTGTTAAACAAAAAAAATCCAGGAGGGTGTTACTGGGACTACACAGCACAGGAGAGCAAGGCTGGCTAATGGCTGATACTACCAGGATATCAACTTAAGGGTAAGGGTTAATATTATCTTGATGCGAGTAGCACTGAACACTTCATCTGGCTTTTCAATAATGTTTCTTTTCTCCCTGGTAGTTAAAATAAATTCATCAAAATGACATTTTTATTCAAAGACTAAACGTGTGTTTGTTTTATAAAAGCTCATATCTGGATAAATTTACAAATTCTCCTTGGTTTATGTTTTGAAGTGAACATTCAAAGAAGACAAATACGTTTGTCCACACCCAGAAGAAATATTTTAATTGCTGTATCTCTGATAATACCATTTTCCAGAGGTATCCTAAGTGCATGAATAATGCTGGCAATGTAGCAGGCACTTGTACGTCACACAAAGGCAGAATATAAAATATGGTAGAGCTGGATGGAAAAAATGTTAAGTGTCTAATTAATCAGTCCCATAACTCAGTGCAAACACGTCCTTTGGCTTCAAAAAGCTTTGGCTGAGGCCTTAAATGGGAATGTGGTGCCATTCACTTGCCCATGTATTTGGATATATTCAACTGCCTGATCTGTGAAATAATGCAAAGTGTGCCACGATCTGTTCAGACTGTATGTATGATAAATTACTCTGTGTTTTTACACAGCACTTTAACTCCTACTGTGTGAGGTATAAATGACTTCATGCCTTCCCTACCCCAGTGCATTTGGGCTTGGTGAGTGGTCTGCAGGAAGCGATGTTTTCCGTGTCTCTCATTCTGTGTGCTCATTCCTTGAAGTAGCCGGGTGAAGACATGTGTGAAGAGCAAAATTTTTTTTTTTTTTTTTTTTTTTTTTTTTTTTTTTTTTTTTTTTGCTTTCTAAAATGAAAAATGGTGCCAGAAAGTAAAAAGCACTAGAAGAATCTGTGGACATCAAGGCAATACTTGGTTACCAGGAGGGAAAATCACTTTTGGTGAGCTGGGGTTAGTTCGGGAGGGCAGCGTTTCCTTGGAGCTGGGCCACCGAACCCACAGGGTAACAAGGCAATAGACTCTCTAAAGGTTGAACTGCAACCTGGGCACAGCTCCCATGTCTTTCCAGCCAGTGGAAACCAAGCATACTGCCTAGCTCCAGCATGGGGAAACTGGAAAACGGTTTCTGCCCATTGGAACAGGGATGGCAACACTTTCTGATATGTTTTCAGCCTGCTTACCCCCTGGATTTTGTGGGGTTTTTTGTTTGTTTGTTTGTTTGTTTTGTTTTGCTTTTTTTTTTTGTCTGTTTGGGTTTTTTTTGTTGTTGTTTTTAATTTTACATCCACAGCTCAACCACAAGATAGAGGTGTAAATGACAACAAATAAAATAAAAATCCCATATGTCTTTTCTAATTTCCATCATTCATTGTGCAAATCAGAGCTATTTGTTCCAGTATCACTAGGATAAAAAAGAAAAATACTTCGGCAAGCTAACTGCACCTCTGCAAGGCCCTTAACTCGAGGCCTCTGATGGAAAGAGTTTCATTAATTGCAACAGACCGTTTTGACATCATTGCTGGAACAAAGCTCCTGGTTTCTGAGCTACCAGCAAGTCAATTTGCTCATGAACCATTGCCCCGTCCGCATCTGCTCCTTCAGCAGTCTGCACTCGCACTGATATCTACTACTGCTCTGCATGCACTAAGTCATAATGATTATTTTCTCTCTTAAATTGTTTCTTCAATCTCTGTGTGCCCCTGTTAAATGGAGAGAATGCAAATAACAAAACATACCAGCCCATAGAAACAGTGGAAAAATACTACTATATGGCACCTTGTTGTGTTTTTCATGCAAGGCATGGTTATATAAAACCCTAAATGACTGTGACTTCAGCCAGTTTCCAACTACCATAAACTAGGCTGTTTTAATTGAAATAGGATAGATGCTCATTCTTGGCCCAACCCCGAGCTGCTGTGATTTTGTCCAAAATATCTCTGTCTGAAGCTCTGCCCTTCACGGTTCTGTTTCTTCCGTGCCTCTTATCATAACCATTCTAAATGGAAAGATCACTAAGTCAATAAAATATGTAAAACAACAATTTGAAGTCTGAAAAGGAAAATGGAAATATATTGTGTCCTTGGCCTTTAGGGAGCAGAGCAATGATACCAAACAATCACAGAATGGTTGAGGTTGGCAGGGACCTCCAGAAATCACCTAGTCCAACCCCCCTGCTCCAGCCGGGACACCCAGAGCACGTGGCACAGGG
>JAWLRI010000332.1:5331304-5371693 GCA_034781795.1 Crypturellus tataupa | reverse complement strand
AAGGAGACTCCACAGCCTCTCTGGGCAGCCTGTGCCAGGGCTCTGTCACCCTCACAGGAAAGAAGTTCCTCCTCACAGGGAGGTGGAACTGCCTGTGTTTCAGTTTGCACCCCCTACACTTTGGCCTGCCCTTCTAGCCCCGCTCCCCACGGGGCTCTAGGCTTTCTCTCTCCTATAACTCTAACCCCAGCCCTAACCCTAGCCCTAAGCCTGAGTTCACCAGGTCTAGTGCTGGCTAAATGGCAAATATATCCTGAGGTCACCAGGTCACCAATATGGAAAAATGACTCCAATGAAGGGAAAACATTATCATGGTTCTATGGAAAAGTAAAAAAATAAAATAACTGAAGTGGTTTTGTAAATATCGAAGGCAGATTTCCTCTGACAAAACTTTAGCTTCACATACAAAAACTGTCTTCCACCTTTCCAAGTGGAAAATGTAGAAAAGATATTTTATAAAATATCTTTTTCTTTCCTGCTTCATTGATTTTAATGCCATCTGTATTATTACAAAAAAAAAAAAAAAAAAAAAAAAGAAGAAAAAAGAAAGTCTTTTTAGTGAAGAAAATATCTAAATTTCAGGGAACATCATATTTGAAAAACAACAATTTCCCTTTGTGAATACCTGTATGTGAAAAAATCAGGCTTCTTGACACCTTAAGTCCTGCTTTGCAGCTCCAGAACATTTTGCTCTGTGGTAACATGTGATGCAAAATTCCCTAGGGTTCAGCTTTAAAGCTTCACAGCATCTGTCTGGGTTACACTTCCAGAAATCCTAATAAACATTTGGAGAATAGCAAAAGTTGGAGAAAGAAATTCCTCCCAGGATTTGGGTTCAGCCATTTTGCCTGTTCTTCCTGTGCCCGATCTCACGCCTCAGGATCGAGGCTGTTTTAATCAGAATGTGGGAAGCAGCAATGTGGGGGGCCTGAGCACACTCAGTATAATGTCATTCTATGGATTCAATTTTGCCTAGAAGAGAGGTCACGCACTGCATTTTCTCTCTGTCTTACACTTCCTGTATCTATACAAAGAGATATACATTTAATCACACCTCCCGTGGATGGACACCAGAAAGAAATATATATGAACTGCCGAGAAACAAATCACCTGGTCGTTGTGACAGGCGGAGACAGTGTCTCGCAGCTCCACGCCTGCACTGGACAGGAGCCACTGACCTAGGACCCATAAGGGCAGCAGAAGGATGAACAAAGCGGGAAAAAGGTGGATGCTGGGACATGTGTGCGTTACACTTTGTATTGTTAAAATGGAGGCTCTTCTGAACAGTAATATTTTCTTTTTTACACAACAATTAGATACACGCTAATAATGATTCTTGGATAAGTCTGTTAATACTTCAAATACACTAACACTAACACTAAAAACCAGTAAAATCTTGGCTTTCAATACCAGATTGGCTGCCAATGCCAGATGTTTCCCTGCCTATAGCAAGCCTGTCTGTAGCAGTACTCTTATGCTCCTTCTCAGCATGCTGACTGAATATGAATCCCACATTTACTTCATATATACCAACAGGTACTTCCTTTTCAATATGGTTTTAATACCAATACCCACATCTACCTAATTGGTACAAATCTATTTGCAAGCTGTGATTTCTGAGCTAACATTTTCTTTTCCCTTTCTTGTAGGACACCTGCAGTGATATTGCCCCAAAATAATTGCCATGGCACAGTCGATTCTGCTTCTCCTTTGCAGTTTGTTTCCTTGCTGCATTTTAAGGAAAGAAGAAAAGCAGTCAGTATACAGTACAATTATTCTACCTTCCAGGAGGCCTCTATGCCTAATAAATTTGTCCTGAGAAAGCTGAAAAAGGAAAAGCCAGGCTAATATTAATACTTTGATTTGCCAGTAACCATATTAACCCATAACTCAGAAATTACAACAGCTGACTTGAGAGAGAGAAAAAAGGCAATTCAGCAAAGGGACTTTGGCAAATTTACAATAAAATTAACTTAACCTTCCTATTTACATGCTTTCAGTTAGCTCATTATGAAACCTTCCCGGAGCCCAAGAACCCATAAATATTTAGAAAATGAAAGAAATAAAAACACAGTAACTTTTATTTTAGCGAAACAACACCTCCCTGGCTATATATGCACACGTAGCCACAGAAGAGCTTGTTCTTCTAGATAACTCAGCTGCTTTAATGTGCTTTGTCAGGCTGGATACCATCTGTACAAACTTCTACTTGACAGAAATATGAATTTGAGAATGAAATAGCATTAACATTCCTGCAAAGGGACTGAAACCCTTTCACCGCCGCAAGCAGACCCAGGGAGCAAACCTCCTGCTGGGAACAAACCCGTCCCTCGCTGATACACTTTATTCTTGCCGGGTTGTATGCAGAGAGGTTCTGTGTCATTAGCTAACACAAATCCAGGCTCAAAGAGATCTTTGAAGTGACAAACCTAAAATGACAAGGGATAGAAAAACAAACTGTGCACCCAATAAGGCAGAGCTCTCTTTACTGCGGAGCGTAGCTGGAACACGCTGTGGAACAGGAATATTAGCTTTAAGGCTGTCGGTGTACAAACGACATTCAATGAGCAGGTATGAGCTATGAATGATACATGCAAGGGAAGATCAAAGGGTGCGAAAGTCTGGTGAGAGGACTATTGATTCAGAGGGACTCTTCTGCCCATGATTTCTGCTGCTAAGGCCCTTGGTCAATAGAGATTGCAGCTCATTTGACAGCAATGGAACTGTGATCATTTGCATCAGTTGAGGCCTTGCCTCACTGATTTTGTTAGGATGACTCACAGAGCCCTTGCCACCTTGGGAATTAGGAAATGTAGGTGCACAGCAGGTACTGCAGCCATAATAAATGGCATGACCAAGAGGCTGAGCGGGTAGCAACAACTGGCAGGATTAGACTGATGCTCCCAGAGGCTAAGCTCCATCAGGATTCTCTCACATGAGGGCATTTTGCAAGAGCTGGTCTATTTGTAGCTCTTATGTCACATCTGATGCCCTGACACATGGGATTTTCCTGATGGCTAAAGAATGTGCAAGAGGTAGAGCCCAATAGTGAGGGAAAAAGAGATTTTCTGGCCTCAAGGGAAGCATCCAGTGAAAGCAACCAAGGAAAGTGCCCTGAGCACTGGGGAAGGTATATCTAGTTCTCACCTGTCATTTCTATGACGTCCAACACGGGAAAATACCTGTTGGTGCTTTGAGAAACTCCTGCTGTTAGTGAGGTTTTCAGACACTCAATGACAGCTGAAGTTACAGGGTTATTTCAGAGCCAGCTAGCAGAAATGTCATCATCTCTTGGACTGGACAGCAAGATTTGAGCATGTGCTTTGGGTATTTCAACAACATATGAACCTCGGTGTCAGTCACTAACATGACAACGAGTTACCCTGGATCCCCTGTGGATACGCCCAAATATTTTTGTGAATCTGAGTCTTGAGCTTTGACCTGTATCCTCTTTTCCTCCAGTCATGAAGGGCGCAGTGATTACCCTTTCATGTAGCTTAGAAGAACTACTGTCAGTTATTGTTCAGTCTTCTCTGGTCTGGGCACTTTAAACTCAGAAATTAAAAATCAAGAAGTTACCAAGGGCACACAGTATACACCTGAGACGTGGGAGCAAACATCAGAGTCAGGTTGCTTAACAGGTAGGAAAATGATTCAATCTCTCCTTGAAATCTCCTACTAAAATATCTAAGAGCGGCAAATTCTATGCCTGACTTTTTGGAACAAGTTTTGAGGCACCTGGGATTTAAAGATGTAAATGTTCCACTTCAAATAACAGCCACTGAAGGCAGAACAATAAAACATTGTGATTAACATTATACAAATCTGCAAAAACTATTTGTTCTGTTTCATTTAGACAGAACATGAATAACACCAAACGGTGTTCCCATTTATGTTGTCTGACAATATGAGAGCTAAGGAACATCCCATTACAACATGCAGCAATACACTTCCTGAATTGCAAAGAATTCCGTGTCCCAAGGTATCACCAAGGTCACAAGTTGAGGTAGTTTGTCATTCTCTAGAGACACATTTTTTCAACAGAGAATGACTGCTGATTGGTAACCAAAACAGAATTTAAGAAAGCAGTTTTGACAGCGGTGTTTTCTAAAGCTCAGCCTGGAAACCTTAGTGAAGAATAAGGAAAGAAACACCAACCATTATCTGCTGCCCCTCAAAACCAGCCTGCTGGATAATGTGACCTCTTGGCCTGTGGCAGATCTTGTTCAAAATTTTATTGTGGCTAAAACTTCTAATTTCTTTCTTTCCCATCTTAAATGAGTAACCCAAGAATGGGGCTGTGACATCAGTTTGTCTGACCTAACAGGTAACTTAACAATCCAGCCACAGGAGCCAAAGAAAATAGTGTTATGTAGCGTCTGTAATATATCTTCCTCTGGTCTGATTCCCAATTAACTGTTGTTGCCTCCTGTTGAAAATAAAACCACCCATCATTACAGCATGACTGTTCTTATATTTACAAAAAAAAAGGAAAGGGAATAATATAAACTGTAATCATTTTCTCACAGTTATATTTGTATTATTAACAAAAAACTGTACGATTGTAACTCGCATGTTTCAGAATGACAGCATATTGCGTGAGATCAACATAAGGAGCCCTTCACTTCCTCATCAGTTAATAAAAGTGATAATCAAAAGCATCCACCTTACAAGCACTGCTGATGCCAGGCTGAGAGGACCAGCACTGTGTACAATTTGGGAAGCATTTACAGATTTATGAACTCTGAAATTGCATTTCCTTCATCCAGTTCATATAGCATGTAAGCAAAATGAATCAAGGCTACAATAACTGAGCCTTTTTGATATCACTGAAGCTAATTGATTGTCCTCCGGTAGAAAAAAATCACTTGGCAAAGCTCTTAAATAAGTTTTTGTAATTTGTACTAAACCTCGTTAAACAGAGGGCTAGACAGCTGCTGTGTGCTTAGTGTGTGGACACAAGAATATAAATTTCCTCCTCTTGTTCATCTTTATCCACACACTAAGCACAGCTAAAATGGGAAATTTCTAATTGGGCTGTGAAACCCTGCATATCCAGATGCTCAATTAAATAAATCTCCATGCTCTAAAACATGAAGAGATCCTGCCGTGCTGTACACGAACAGACACAAATTGTAGAAACAATTCTGCCTGTCACTTATAATGGGGCTTCTGAATTCCTGGTGCTCTCCCATGGGGATGGGAATAGTATTCAATACTGTAGGTATGCCAGATGGACTTCGTTTCAGAACCAGACAAATCAGGCAGGCAAGCCAGAAAAGCAAATGTCTTCTTTGAAATGCCTTTAGTACTGTGCCATTCTCTCCATTCTCTGTCTATAACTACCTTTTTTTTATTATTTATTGCTTGCTAGCCATGACCAAAAATTGTCTCAATGACACAAAATTAGCAACATTTTATTGAAATATTAAGTGGTTCACAGGACCCCTGGGAAATCTTTCTCTTTCAGAAATATATTGACTTCCCGAGGAATGATGAAAAGACCTAACTGTATAGCTGTGTAACTGCACTTTTCTTTGATGTACTTAGAAGTGTCATGAGTTAAAAGAATAAACAGCCTGAAAATTGCTAGGTAGAACTGAAGCAGGTCTGGAAGTTGCATTATGTCATGAAAAATGTGACAGGTAATTTAAAACAATTGCCTTAGTTCCATCATCTTCACAGCCAGCTCAGCTGAAAGCCTGAGACTGTTGCTCCAGATCTCAGAGGTCGTGGTTCAAATGTTTGGGGCTAAATGGACAAATGTGGGTCTACAGCAATACAATAAATTAACTCTTCCAAGTGGGTGATTCGATGCTTTTCAAGGAACTGCTCAGGTGCTTTTATTGAAGGCAGCTGATATCAGTGCTCACTAACCACATTTTAGTTGCCTAGAGCAAACACACACACACAAATGAGTGTCCTTACTAAAGCAGGGTCAAATCCTGCCATTCCATTTACATTGATGGAAATCTCTGCAGAATAAGAAATTCAGTAATTTTCCTTAAAGTCTGCATCAAATTAGGCTTCAAATAGTTGAATTAATAGGAACTCAAATAGCAACCCCAAAAGTATATGAATAAATGATTTAAACTGCTAAACACTCTAAGGCAGCCCCAAGCACTGCTATAAGCCTGTTCTGCAAGGATTTTCTATCAAATATGTATTAATTTCTCCATCAGTCACACTTTCCAGATATAAAAAAGATGTTTTTCATATACTTATCATAATAAAACTATATATTTCTCTGCCACAGGAACCATTCCCACTCCCGAAGCAGTTTGAAGGGGTAGGCAGAGGCCTCAGGTCTTATGTTAAAGGGACAGAGCTCCCTTGAACCCCTAACAAGTCGCTGCAAAGGCTCTGGAAGCAGAGGTTGGCACTGCACTAAGGGCAGCTTCCCTCCTCCAGCATCCGCATGCTGCGCAGGGAGAGGGCAGGAGCGCACAAACCGGAGGATGGCTTCATTCCGGGCAGGATCTGCTTCACCTCCAGAAGAGCCCAGCATCCAGGAGCGTGAACAACTGCCCACAGTGCCAGCGCGGGGAGACACCCAGCTGGGCACTGGGATCACTTTTATTTTTCATAGCTCTCTCCTAAAAATATGCATTCTATACTGCATATCAGCTGTTAAATATTGCAGTCTGCCCTAGAGATACCAGCTCTTCAAAAGTGTCTCATTGTCATAAGTTTCCCTTCCTTTTCCTTCAGTTATTTTCTTTCTCTAAATTATTCCTTAATTCTTTCTGATATTCTCAAGTTTATTCTTTTTTCTTTGGTTGTTGGGTTTTTCCTATTTTTATTTTCAAATCCACATCTCCCATGCCCCAACACTGCAGTTTCTAACCACAAGCCAGGCTATACCATACTCTAGGTTGTCGAACCTTCTTTTCTCTTACTGAAGGTAGGCCCTGGGCAACTGAGAATGCAAAAAGCAAGAAGACGGAGCAAAAGCAAAAGCAGAGCTGGCTGTCACACACAGATGGGTATATAACAGCGTGCCATTGGGAGTTGGAAAGGTAGTTCTGGTTACACCTGTGTGTGTTTATAGTATGGACTCACTAGGCAGAAAACATAAGGAATTCTACATAGATCTGCTGGGGCAAGTGCCTCATGAAACTGGTGTGTCAAAAGCCAGATCCACCTTGTGTGAGAGACTTCGCAGTACATGTTCAAATATGTCTCTGCCCAGTCAGATCTAACCACTGTCATACTTTAAGTGGACATAAAACAGAAGACAACTCTCTCGAGATAGAATATTAAGATGCTCTATGTAGGCTTATAAGGAGTCCACCCAAGTTTAATTGTACCATTCAAGAAAAAGGAAAAAAAATACTTAATAAAAATGTAATAGACAGCGGAGTCTGTCAAGCAGTGATTAATATTGAATGAAAAGCATCAAATAGGATGGGGAGATGCATCAGATAGGATGGGGAGATGTTGTGGAATATTTTAAACAGTCTGACTTGTGCTTGGTCCTACCAGAAACAGGAAATCAATGAAGAAATGATGATAGGGTTAATGACAAGTTTCTGAATTCCAGATCTGAATCTTAATGTGTTACTGATGTAATGGTGATAAGACCAGAAGCAGGGAAAGCTGCAAGTGTTTATGGATACACAAGGAAAGCTGCAATACAGGCCTGTATTGGCATTTATTGACTGACTTCACAGTGGAAAAGGCTAAGGACAGGACTTTGCCTTGCGGTGGTTTTAACTGCTGAGGTACTTGCGGGGAAAAAAATCAAATTTAGCCCTATTCTGAGTGGGCACGACTCATGCTAAGTCATGAGGATAGTACTTGCTGACAAAGTACAGACTCGTGAAACCACCCCGTGTACAAGGCACCACAGCTGGTTCGCTGCATTCGGCAGCCCAGGAGTGCCTGATACCCTCAGACTCTCTCGAAACGCACAGTACACAGTATAACAAAGTGTTACAATATAATGCATTTCCAAATTATGTCAAATTGAAATTCATACATGGCTGGCTGCACCAGTACATACTAATAGAGCAGAACGTTCCTGCCCCTCATCCTTTCTGGCACTGCTGGTTTACATTGTTCTCTCTAGTGTCTCATTATGCATGTCCTTGCTACTCTTATAAATTTTCATTGATGGCTCTTCTTCCTTATTTAAAATGCAAACATCTGGATTAAATCAATTGAATTCACCCTGACAGTTTTGCATGTATTCAATAGGTTTTAAACCACAACTCCCAAATTGTGTGTATTTTCAAACATTTGTCATTAAGAAAACTCAGACTTCCAGTTGATTGACTGTTTTCAGACATGTTCCTCAGAATGATTTGTGATGTAATGAAAATCTAATCATTATGATTTGCTTTTTGCTAAAAGGCTGTAGATGCACAAGTAAATACAGATATGTGGTGACATAGCCTGTATCTTTCATAACAAAAAATTGAACTGAATTGCGTCTCAACCTGAGGAAGAATCTCTTGCCTGAGCCAGGTAGATGTGACTTGTGCTGCAGTGCTAGGGCCACCATCACTAAAAATGTTGGTGGGTGTTAGCCCAGCCTGGCATAGAAAACTTTGTCCATCTGCAAGATTAGCTCCTCCAAAGATTTTATGTTTTTGACACCATTCTCCCTATATTGCCCCTTGGTGTGCTGACACCTAAATTCCATTCCTAACTTCCCTTCCAAATTGTGCTTTATTGAGATGTTCTCCTCAGCAGGGTGTCTATGAGGGGCAACCGGAGGTAATAAGCTGTGTGGCAAGCAATTGGTGTGAATTATCTCAGGAACACTAAGAAAAGTGAAATCTATTTGTGGAATCAAAGCTTAACAGAAACCAAACAAAGGACGATTCCCTTGTAATCACGGAGAGGCCTGGAGCCATCCTTCAGATCAGTGAGGAATACCAGCATTTATCAGAAATAGTGTTACCCTTCTGCCACAACATCACTTCAGAAAAGGAAATCTGTGCTACAGGGTGCAATGGAAACCAAACCATGATTAACAGAATTTTTTGATACAAATCTTCTAGTGGGTCCTCAGGAAGCCCCGGTGCGCTCCAGCTGTGCAAGGGAGAGGAACGGTTCCATCCTATCTCCATCACCCTTTCTCCTTCTAGAACAGCAAATATTTCACAGTCTCAAAGGGACAGCTTTTCCTTATGGCCTCCGTCTAACCCCCAGCTATTTAAAGGAGCATGTTGCAGTGGAGCTGCAGCAAATCTGGGCCGGCTGTGCAAGAAACAGCAGCGTGCACATCTGCAGTCGCAAGAGCTACATTGGAAAAGCCAACCTGCCTCTTCTGCCCTTTCTGTTCTATTAGTACTTCATGTTGTGGCTTCATGCAAAAACAGCCTCTCCCTCCTTGACCCAGACTGGAGCAGTGAAATCTTTATTTTGCCCGTCATTTCTTTAAATATAACCATGGGTTTTCATGAGAGCAAGAAACATCAGAAATAAGTTAAAAACAGACCATGGTGCAACAGGATCTGAACCACCGCGGGGTTCTGACCCTAGAGGAGCTCCAGTGAGATCTTTTTTCAACCTCTTTTAAACCTCTAAATAAAAAAAGAAAGAAAAGAAATGCACAGGGTGCAAAGTTTAGCAAAGTGATTGGCCAAAGCAAGGTAAAGGAAGACGTGAGTACAGCACGGGAACAACAGTCTGCATTGACCAAGGATTAGAAAAGCTTTTAAGCACACGCAGTGAAAGAGGATCAGTCGTCCTGCTTCTCCAGCTTCTGTCTCTGGCTACACAAATACAGGCGGTGGGTAACACTACAAGGCCTCTCTGGGCATCGCTGCTGGAGCACTCAGGTACAGGGCACTGAAGTGCTGCTTTATGGCTAGGTGCCATTTACCCACTCTGCTGGGAAAAAGCCACTGGGATGAGAACTTGAGCAGTTTTGAAAACCAAAAGTTCTTAAAAAAACCTGTAATGCAAATTTGAAAATGAGTCATCGAATGTTTTGATATTTTTCAATATCAATTTAATCTCAACTTTTAGTTTATTATTAATTAGTTTTCAAGTAGTTTAGAACTGACAAACAGATGTTTTCCTTTTAAAAAGCTAAATAATGTCAAAACTTTTTAGAAATTTATCTGTAAAACAAAAATATTGTCCTAAGGACCCTTTTGGGTTCAGTCTCATTTCAGAATCATTGAAAAAAAAAAAAAAAAAAAAAGAGAGAATGGCCTGATTAAGTCTAGTTATAAAATGTCAGGGAAAAAGTGTCTAAGTGTCTGCAGGGATGAGTAGCAATTAAATGTTCAAGAAAAATAATGAAATTGAGGACACTGTTCTCAGAAAGTTAAAAGTCATAGGGCCAGCAGAGAAATACAGAAGAAAAAACAAAAGTGACTAGAATTTAGAAAGAAACAGAGACATCTTGGGATGGAATGAGATTTAGATGAGATTTAATGTTCTTTGTTAAAAGAGTAAATGGAGGAAAAAATAGAATATCAGTATAATTGCCAAAATGGAGAACAGGGAGACACAAAGCTGACAAGATATAGAGAAGGAACTTAGAGACTGGAAAACAAAACCTGAACACACCGAAGTAAAATATCTTGCTCTTTTTCTCTGTAAGAACAATGATATTTGCTGCTATCACATAAGTTTCCTTTAGAGAGGAACTCATCAGTTGTAGTCCAAATGTTTCCATAATCTTTTTAAGATTGTTGCCATCAAACTGCCTAAAGCTGTTATCTTTATTAATTTCATGTCTCTAGACCATTAAAGATATTTTGCAATTTCTAGTGTGTGCTGGAAGAGCAGATAATGTATTTGTTGGTAAATTCAGGCTGTCAGGTTTCTTTTACTAGAGAAGGGGCTCACTTACATTCAGATCTTAAAATCTTGAGGGTTATAGAAATATATGATGCTTCACAGTGAAAGAAAACAAAATGTATGGATTTAACATCAAAACAACTTCTCATCTGGGTATATTTCTCTAATATAAATTTTTCAACATTGGGTACTAATCATACATATTCAGGTAAAGTTTTGTTCTTCATGAAAGAAAAGCTGAATTCATAGATGAATTGCACACATCCAAGACAAGTTAAATCAAATCCAGTCTGCTAGGTCTTTTTAACATCAAATAGTAAGCAGATGAGAGAAGTCAGAAATTAAAATAAGCTCTTAAAATATTGATAAGACTGGAGTTATTGGGAGGAAGTCTCTTTGCTTTTCCTTTAATTCTCTATGATGGTTTCTCACATACCAGTGGCTAGGTTTGTTTAGAAACATATTCAGTCCTTGCAAGCACTTTTGAAAAGGTGTAATGAACTCTGTGATTTGCAAAAAGAAAGTTGTATACAGAAAAATCTTTTCTACTCTTTTTATGTAATAGCAAGAGATTTCTATTCAGATGTATTTCTTTCTATTCTCTGTGAAGGATGAAGGATTCACTTTGATCAGTCCACATCAACCTTTTTCAACTCTTTGCTTACTTTACTTTCAAATCCTTCAAGTAATGCCTGTCCTCTCCCATAACAGCATTCAATTGCGTTTCCTTAATGCTGGTATCAGTTAAAAAGCTTTGAGGATCTGTAACTGCTACAGTTAATGTGAAGTGTGCGTCTTATTCCTTCCCTCCGGTTTTTGTTGAACTGGATACATAGCGGGAAGTCCTTCAGTATCAAGTTTTCCTTTGTAGCAATGCCTAGGTGATTCATGACACTACACATTCCAGCAAGACAGGTACTGCTAGTCCCTTTGCACAGTATGTGGAACAAGAAAATAAACTATTTCTCTTTTTCATCTATATGTCATACTGCTGGAACAAATAGAAATGCCCTTCATTTAATGAGTATTTTACAAAAAAAAAGGAGGCTGCTAGCCCCCAGCTGAGGCTAGAAGGGAAGGTGTGAGCATGGAAGGTGACCTGGGGATGACAAGTGACTTTCACATGAAGACCCTCATTAAGTTTCCTCATCAGCAAGTTGCTGAAAATTGCCTGGCTCCTCTTCTGAGCAGAAGAGCACAGAGGGGTACAGGCCAGATAATGCAGAGAGCAACGCGCTTCAACTATTTTCATGCACGCGTGAGTCGGGGGCTCCAGCTTTTGAGCTGGAGCCATACTCCTACCCAGCTCGTTCATGCTGCAGGCAAACGGAGATGTAAATATTCCTCTCACTGTGCTGGACAATGCATGAAAGACATTTAGCATGGTGTGAAGGAGGAGGAGGAGGTCAGGCGCATTTTCTTTCAGGTCGCAGGGAAGTAACATGTGCTAATGACATTAGGACGTGATTAACCACCATCTGCATGATTACAGGTTCTTTACTGATCTTCGCTCCACATCAGTAGATATCAGTAGATAATGCTGAACTTGGCGTAAATTGTCTTGATTCATCCTGAGCCAAGGCAGTTTGTCAGGACCTACTACTGTAAGGAAAGGGCAAGCAGGATTTTTGAATCCTCTTTTTTTTTCTTTAACTTTATGAAATATTTTGGTTGCTGATACAAGGTACCTGGAGGAAAACAGAAAAACCTCTTAGGTTGAAGATGCCATGAGAGGAGATGCTTTTTTAATCCTTTCATTAATGCTATGCTCTGTATTACTGTTGTTTTGTGTATTAATAAATTTGTGTATTTGTAAATCACATTCTGTATTAGTGTTATTTTAAGTTACTTTTTATTTTTCAGGTAGTTAACAAGCATATTCCAAAGTTTAAAACTCAAAGGAGACATCTTGCTCACAGGGAAGGCAGTAAACACCCATTTAAAAGCTCTGCACCAAATGTAAGTCAACAAAACATCATAACAACTCACGGGGTCTTTTTGAGCTACTGCTGCTAAGACTGATCTTGCAGCTAAATGGAAAGCATGAAAAGGCCTAACTCATCTATGTGATTGCCAGGGTATAATAACATGGCATTTTACAATAAAAAAAAAAAGTGAAGAAAAAAAAATCTTGGTGTTAGAAGCTCCCTTGGAAAACTATTGCATTTCTGACTTGCATTTGACTCATTGTGGAGGTAATACAAATGTGATGACAAGATTAGATCTGGGTCTAGAAATCATAAAATGAATTTAACATCTTGTATCAAGATGTATCCTCTCTGGAACGATGTGCCTAGTCTATATTGTTCTCACCAAAGAGTTGCATTTGGTGAGGAACTTCTTCCCCACCTCCTTCACAAAGCTTCAGTGAAATTCAACCAGGATCTCAACACCTGAGATACATCCTACCAAAAGCAGATAATGCTCTTTTGGATTGTACAGAATCTTACTGACTGCTCTGCTCTAATACATACTGCTGTCACACCAAGATTATTAGCTAGGAGATCTCAGGACCCAGACACAACTGGTTCTCTAAACTGCTCGCCCCCTGACTGCTGCTGCTATTTCAGGAGTGTGTAACCTTGCAGTTTCCAGAGAGGAGACAGACCCAAGCTTTGCCTGCCGTGCAGCCCAGCTTACTGCCACATTTGTCATGCAGTTCACTTATTCAGGGCATAAAAGGCGGAGTACAATTGTCTAGTGACAACCAGACAGCACTTCCTGGTGTTTAAATGTCAGACAGCCTCAGTTCAGCAAATACAAGCTATGGCTTTTCTTTTTATAACTTAATCAGCTCCTTATATACCATTATATGGAAAAGTAGCATCTTACAGTGCATGTCACCATTAGCTAACTACTAGAGAGGAGTGCTCCAAGAGTGGACAGTACCTCAATGGTACTAGTACATTACCCTACAATGAGATCTGTACATCAGCAAATGTTAGGAGCTCATTAATATCATTACAGCACAACCCTAAATAGGGAAATAAATGTGATATTACCAAAAAAGAAAAGGATTATTTCTAGAGCCCTTTCCCTAGAATTGCTCTACTTAGTGATTTTCCATCTCTCACTGACTGTGTTCATGGCCTGGGATCTCTGCCCATAATGTCACGCAGGGGAGTTGCTCCTTACATGTGACACAGATCCGAATGTGCTGTTGTGCATCCGGCAACTGCTGGCTCCATATTGGCACCTTGCTGTTCCCTTGTCTCAGTTTACAGTGTCAAAATGCACAGAACATCCCTCCTCACTGACATGCCTGAACAACCAAAGTGTGTATTTAGCACAGCTCCGCTTCTCACAGCATCACAGAATGGCTGAGGTTGGAAGGGACCTCTCGAGACCATCTAGTCCAACCCGCCTGCTCCAGCAGGGACACTCAGAGCACGTGGCACAGGGTGGCATCCAGGCGGGTTTGGAAGATCTCCAGAGAGGGAGACTCCACAGCCTCTCTGGGCAGCCTGTGCCAGGGCTCTGTCACCCTCACAGCAAAGAAGTTCTTCCTCACATGGAGGTGGAACTGCCTGTGCTTTTTCTGGGCAGCAGTTTGTTGCCATTCAGTATACTTAATGCAAATAAATTTCTATTAACCCACCTAAGGATGGAGAACCCTATCAGACAGAGTTGGGTTTGATCTCACTCTACACTTTCTGCCAGCCCCTCACACTTCCAGCATCAGAACAACATTAACGCTGCTGGCAGTGGGGCTGTGCCATGGCACGGCTGCTGATTAAACCCCGCGCAATCTCCTTCTTCAGCAAATGACAGACGAATAAGGTGTAATTATGTCTTACACGTAGGGAGAATTAATATCTTACCATGTGCTCACACACAGCCTTATACTGTAAACCATAATATTCCTCAAATCGATTTCCATTCAAAAAAAGGCACATGAAAAACTTGGCCACATGTTTCTTTTCTAAGCAAGGAATTGACAATAAGAAGATTGTTTTCACATTAGCATTTGACTAACAACTGGAGTGCTGAATGTTAGGGTCAATGTTTGAAAAATTGTATTTTCTCTTCCAGAGGGAAAAAAAAGGTCTGTATTGCTGTCCATTATCCCCATGCAGTACTAGTATGACTAATCTCTTTTCAGAAACTACTGTGCATGCTTAGCAGTTTTATGTTATCTGCTTCCTTGAAATACACAGAGAAAGAAAACACCATTTAAAACAACAGGTTAAGCTTATGTATCTCTCAAAGGTTGTCCAGCATCAAGAGGCTATAGTCTCATTAACATGAAAATCCTATATACAGAAGGATGAAACCATTCTCTTCCAGCTAAATTTCACTAAGTCTCCCTTTTATTACTAGTATTATTCTAGATTTACCTAAAGGACAGAATTTGTCCAGCAAATTTATTTGCTTGGTATGCAGGTCCCGAGACTAATCCCTTGAGATCACCCACTTATTAAAATCCCTAAATACAGTTTTAGGTGCCTTTAAAAATCCTTCTAAACTTGGAAGTGATGCCCCACATGTCTCGGAAAATATCACCGTGAAGGTAGTAGAATTCTTTCTCAACCTACTACCAAAAAGACGCAGCATTATTCCCATTCTGCCGTTCATCCCTCGGGGATGAAGCCCTTCAGAAAGCCCCTGGCTTTATTCAAAGCAGGGGATGCTGCCTCCATCTCTCGTCCTTCCCTGCTCAGAAAGTCTCCCCATGTCCTCTGAGGCTGGAGCACTAACTGCAGAAAGTCCTTTCAACTTTTTTTTCCCTCTCATTACCTCTATTAGCATTCTGGGTCTTTTAAGCCTTTGATCCAGGTAATAATTGGCATTTTGCCCTTTGCTCTCTTCAGAGGGCTGTGCTTGTCCCTTCTTCCTTTTTTATCCACATATCACCACAGGCAATTCCCCCCTTTTATTTTACTTCAAGCTCATCCTCATTTTAATCTTTTATTAACATTTTTGCTAACCAGCTCTTTCCTTGCCAGCAAGGTTTCTATTTTTTCCTGCACACAGGCACACGAAAGGAGGTCTGATCTGAAATGACACATATAAGCTTATTTTCCATTTCAAGCATTTTATGAATTCTTCTAAAATTTGGAGCACCACAATCTACTCTAAATTTGCTAACATAAATGTTTTTTTTACTGTAATTATTCCAGATTTATAGTGTTAAAATAGAAGATCAGCATTTTTTGCACTACACTTTTATTTGCTTGGGATTATAGCAAAAAATACCAACCTCCTCCTGCCCTCAAAAAGCCTTAGACTATGGCTTTATTTGTTTATTTAAGAAGACATGGGAAATCAGAAGTTCCAGCTCTGAAAGATATTGCAGATATTAGTGTATAAATGTATTTATGATAATACCTAAGAACCCTATCAAAGATCATGAATGTTTTTTTTTTTTTCCAGAGAACCCTATCAGATAGAAAGAAAAGCTAGTTTTAAATAACAGCACAAGTAAAGCAGGGAAAAACGCAAGCAAAATGAGCAGTTTAAGAAGCCATAAGGATCAGTGCGTAGCTGAAACACAATGTCTGCAAAGTCAGTTCCCTGACAGCCCTAGCTCTGCTCTGTATAACATACCCAGCAGCAGAGTTCAAGATATTTCATCTGGATTCTGTTTTAAACTTCAGTCCATGCACACAAGAGGGATTTTCTATATTTTCATCTCTTGGTCCTGTTATACTTGAGTCACTACTTTGCTGTGAAGCAGCATCTCCTGCTGAGTTATTATGACAGCCATCAGGCCATGCTGCAACATTTTAGTATTCTCAGTTAAGGAGGCAACTTTTAAAGTATTGTTTAAAATGAACATTGTTTTCACCATCAGATCCCTACCATCAAGCTAGGGATGGGGGTGAATACTGAAAGGGGATAGGGAGATCCATAGTATTATATTAAAATGCATAATAATCTTACAGGAGCGTGACTGATGATTCAAAATTTAGACTTGCAGCAAGTAATATGTAAACTGAAAAAAAAAAAAGGTTACAATATCTGTCTTATGATTTCAGAGACCAGTCCAGTCATATTCTTTATAATTCAAGAGGTTCTAGGAGAAATTGGTTTAGTAGTGTCATAGGCATTGTTGTTTGTTTTTAAATTTTGGGGGTACCTAGAAAAGAGACTGAGAAAATCAAGCTTCCAGCTCACTGAGATATAAAAGTTTACTAACTGAAAACTATGAAGTGATGAAATGCTACACCATCACATAAATATTTTAAATGCAACTCATTACTTAATAATCTAGTTAGTTACATTGCTCCCATTACAGATGGTCTAGACAATTCTATTAAGTAGCTGTCCTGTTCATTTATTGCTACTTCTAATTGCCAAACACGTATTAGCTGCTAAACTGATTTTTTGCTAAATAGATAAATTCCTAAGCAGATGTAATGATAACAAAGCCTCCTAGGCTGCTCAAGGTTCAGAGATACCAGCAAATACCCCACTTGGGAATGGAAGGAATCTGCAGACCCCATCTGAACCATTGCATCCAGCTTGGGCCCCCAACACAAGAAATGCATTGGCAACCGCAGCAGAGGGCCACCAAGATGACTGCAGGGTCACCAGAGGGCTGCACCGTGTCCTCTGAAGAGACACTGAGGAAGCCGGGCTTGCCCGACTAGGAGAGAAGAGGCTCCAGGGGAACTAAGAGCCATCTGCCCACGTCAGGGTGCAGCGAGGGGCAGCTGCTCCCTCTGGGAGGGGAAGCAGGAGCTGGCAAGGACCTCACCACACATATGTAGAGGTGGCAGTCATATCAACGCGCACGCATAGAGCGTAGCTCACATAGGGAATGAAGGCCCAGGACTGACATGGAGACCCTGGGCCCATAGCTGGGTACGGAGTGGGGAGGCCCTTGAGGTTGGTCAAGGCCACTCAGGCTTGTAATGCCCCAAAGCCCTCCAACCAGGTCCCACAAGAAGGTCATCAAGACGAGGGAGACAGCCCGTTCCTCACGTACATGGAGGAGCAGGAGCAGCGAGGGTTGGTGGTTCCTGGGGGCAGATGGACCGGGAACCCAGCAGAGCTCCAGTGCTGGCTGTGCCCCACAGACTGTCCACAGACCCACAGGCTCTGAGGCAAAGACGCGGGCCAGTAACATGGTCCATTGGCATCCACAGCAAGGGGCCACAGAGTGGGAGTCCCGGGTGAGCTCAGTCAAAGACATTTAGCCTCCGACACCCAACACAGGTGTAACTTGAAACAAGGAAGATTTAGGCTAGATATAAGAAAAGCATCCTCACCATGAGGACAGTCTAACAGTGGGACAGGCAATCCAGAGAGGCAGCCTCCGTCCTCGAGACTTTAAATCCTCATGGGGCAAATCCAGCCTGGACTGACCCCACAACTGGCCTCACTTTGGAAGGGAGATGGAGCTAAAGACCTCCTGAGGCCCCTTCCATTCCCACTTTTTTGCAACTGAAAACACAGGGTTAGACACCAATTCACTTGTTTCAGGAGAGGTCTGATATGCATAATTTTTACAGCCGGGAAATGGAGTAGAAAGTAATACAGAGCAGGCTTGTATGTTAATATTTATTTCTCTTTCCTAGCATAACCTGTATGTGACAAAATGTGCTTTTATCTATCTTCATGTTTTGAATGCATTTACCCTGTTGCACCTAAACATCATTTATATGCGTTTTGTAGTTTTCATTTTTTTTTTAACGGTTTAGTACTCTGAGATGTTTCAGAATTTTCCTATCAAATGCATCAAGAGATGTGATCAAGAGTGTTAAGACTTGTGAGACAAGTCTCAGTTTTAAAATGGCTATTTAAATATAATGCATTGTAACAGATCCACTTCTGTACATAAAGCAGCAGTGAATGAACACATTTCTATTAACTTGTTACTGAGTGCTCTGCCAGTGTCAGAGACATGCAAACAGCTCTGATGGTAGAAACAAGAGAGATACTTGCTACTTCCTTGAACAGGGGGAATCCCATAAGGGCAAGAGAAAAGTGCTGCGTGCCTGAGATTTTATTCTAGCAGCAGATGAGCATGTGATTCTCACCAAGCAATATTTCCATTTCTAGTGTTCTAGTGTTGCTGCTCAATTTCAGAAGTACACGAATAAACTAGAATACCAGCAAGGATTCCTTCTCCCCTTCCCTCCCCCCTTACATAGGCACTAGCTCACCTTTAGCAATGCTCTGCTGGTGACTTAAACTGCTCCAAAGATTTTTTTCTTGCACTTGTAGATTTGAAATGCAGAAGTCCACCCTATCTAGAAAAACATTTATTCAAAAGGATTGTCATGATATCTTCCAACAGACCAAACTGAACTATTTTAAATACTTTGAGAAAAGTGAGAAAAGGTGTACAATTCAAGCCCTCTCCCACTCAATCTCCTTCCTTTTCTGGACAATACTGTTGTGCCACGTAACCATGAATGGGTATTACATGATACATCTTCTATCCGTCTTCTGCTTCATCCTGATCTCCTAACATCATACATGATGCTGATTTACTAATTTCTTTAAGATAAGTCCAGCACACAGCTGGATGTTGAAGGAAATAATGTGAACTTATTGGCATGTCAGGTAGAAGAAGATTGTTTTTTGTTTTTGGTAATGCACACAGCCAATACAGCACAACCAATAACTCCAGTGCAGGCTGCAAATACAATAAAGAAGTATGTTAGTTTCAGTATGCATGTTCTCAGTCACTAGACACAGATAATTCTCATTCTTTACAAAGGAAAAAAAGGCTGCACACTATTCAATGTTAAATACACACCTGTCTTTGATAGCCGAGAGGATTCCAACCTGAAGGACACAGAAATGGGACTGGTTTATCTTCATGTATTATCTTTCATACAGCTGTTCTCTAAAATAACATAGTTCTTCATCCATTAAGAGAAAAGCACTCTAAAACTAAATCTGTTCCTAGCATGTAAAATTCCAAATATGTAGGCTCTGCTTATCCTCCTTTAGTTAACTTACTTTGTTCTTAATTTCACTTATGAGAGGGATACAGGATCTCTAGAGATGGAGAAAAACTTATAACTGACACTTCCAGTAATATATTAAAAGATTTTTACTATGTCCCTTCTCAGGTTGCCTTAAGCTAATGAAATCCTACTTGCCTCCAGTTTTCTTCAGAGACCATGTTTTCTAGCTCCATAATCTCTTCTCACTGATCTCGTTCAGGCCTTTCCCAAGTCCTGATGCCCAAGTAGAATATAGCACTTGCACAACAAAACAAAACAATTTCTGTAACTATGTTTCACATAACATTTTATCGCGTAACTGGTTGTTTTTTTTTTTTCTCCCACAGTGCAATGGCATTATTGATTCATGCCTTGTGTGCAATCCATTCTATATGATGGATCCTTTTTCCTTAGGACTCTTCAGCTAGCTATTCTAGTACATATAGCTGTAAGCCAATATTCCTGCATGAGTGCAGAGCTTCCTCCTCATCAGATAGCAGCCTCCTTTTCCAGAGTGTCAAGATCAGCCTAAATCTAAGCCAGCTTCCTAGAGAACTCTGCAAAGTTAATAAGCTATACCATGATTCGGGCCATTAATAAAAAGACTATTACAACAAGAACAAACTCGAAAGGTCCCCAATGACCTAGCTGTCCCCTGTAACTGTACACAACTCATAATTACTCCTTTGTAGTTTTCAAACCGTTTGGTGCCAGTCAAAGTTTTTTCATTAGAACTCAGATATTTCTTTTTTTTTCCCATCTTCCCAGAGATGAAACATTAGAAGAGGAATCAGCTTGGTATTTGTAACGTAAGCCTGCATATAAAAATAATGTATGTGTTAAATACAAAAATAGAGTAGGAATTAGTCCATGCTGTTGTTTTCTCTGAACTGTAAGAGGTTTCATTTTAGATTTTCAAGTTTCAAACATAGCTGTTCCTAAAACAAAAAAAAACAAACAACCAAAACCCATATGTTTTCCAAAACTTGAGATGGAAAAAGAATTTTGAATACATTTTCAAGTACATGAAAGGTGAGTAAAATTGCTTACCAGACACCTACACAGTATGATGTGGAGTATAGTATTAATAATAAATATCAATTTTAAAGCCCCTAAGCCTTTCATTCAATAAGCAAGATTTTTTTTTCTCAATCTGGGAGAAGAAAAGATTTTGAAAAAACAGCTGGCTTTATTAAACATTAACTCAGGTGCATTTATGAAAGAGAAACCACTTACCTCCTTTGCGATTCTATTTACAATAAGCACAGCTATTATCATATTTTATCATGCAGCTATCATGAGACTATGAAAATAAAGTCTGCTTTATGGGAAATTAGGCTTTCATAAAGAAAAGGCTTGTTTAAAGTTCATTATAACCATACAGGGCTATTTAAAATTTCTAGGTCTAGGCACTCTGAAATGGCAGGAGCATCTTCCAAGGAAGCTCCGTTGCTAGAGAACTCAAGCCACAGAGTGACACAATAGCTTGTAATTTACTTTGTAATCAAGAGATGTTGAAGACAAATGAACTCACTAGCATGTGCCAGGCTTTTATCCGAGCTGCATGATTTCACATGAAAAAGGGAAACCACAACTCCCCCCCAGCCCCATAGCCTGTGCCAAATCCCTGAATTTATAACATAAGGAAAAGTGAATGGTTCATGTAGCAGAGTGTTTTGTAGTGTCACTTTTAGATACTCCTCCAAAGTATCTAAAAGTCATCCCACTCCATTACAGACTCCCATAGGCAGCTGGCCTAATAGGTGAGATAAATAGGTGCAGATGAGTCAGCCGAAGGAGTTTCATTTCTACCTCAGCTGTCTCAGAGGCTGGGATTTAAAGAGCTGCCTTATGTAGGAGGGAGCAATGGGAATTCAGAAGGGTGAAACTAAAGTGCTGTCTAGCTTGAAAACACGCTGAACTGTTTCACGGACATTAAGTTGGGAGGAGATGGCTGAGTCTTGCTCTGCTAGTGGAAAAGATGTTCTGGTATTGTCACCTGGACTGAGGTCCCTGTGGATGGCCTGTGGGTCAGCCTTCACATGCAGGGAAACACCAGACTAATGCGGTGCCAGTGGCCATTCCCCTGAGGTCCTGGAGCTTGTGGGCATGCAGATTGTGAGGTTACAGAGATGGTTCCAGCACAAACAGTCTAAGAAGAATTAGAAAGTAATTGAAACAGGACAACCCAACAGAAGATAGCTGGAGGACAGATTATTGAGGAAGTTTTATAGCTCTAGGTGGATGAGTTCCAGTAAAAATCTAAAAGTAACAAAATCTTTGTTCATACTTGTTTTCATTTTGTCTTTCCTTTTACATTCTCTCCCCTCTCCTCCCTGTCTTTTCCCCTGCTCATTAGGGCCAGGTTGCATATGAATTACCTTGTATTTCTTGCTTCTCCTCCTTACCATGCTGAGCCCTGGGAAGCCATAAATATTGGTTTTGCCCAAATGACCACTCAAACGCAGACAAGAACCTCAGCAGCTAGAACAAATACTGTTGGCAGTGCTAGATACTACTGAGCAACAACCTACACACCAGACATCTACATGGTTCTGCAGTCTAAGAAAGTAGAAAATACTAATGTTCAGGGTATGTACTGGGTTAATATATGTCTTGTTTTGAGCGTGTGGGATGAGTGGTGTTCCATATAAAACTTTGGTTATTACTCTGTCAGGTTTTAATGGTTTATACGTGCTGAAGTGCTCAAAATTAATGAGGCATTTGTTCCTGGGGAAGTACCTTGCTAATAACTTTTTTTAACAGTGAATCATGTGGATTAGCTAATAGCAAATGACCTAATTTTCACTGGGATACTTTGCGCTTTCATTCTGAATTCCATCCCTGCAATTTACACATAGGTGATGGAACAGCATAATAACGACGGTACATCAAACAACAGATTGCTCTGACAGCAGCAGAGACCCGGGTACTTCTGAGTAAGCGGCGCAGTTTGTAGCTAGAGTGGAAGAACTTTAAAGTGCCGGAGTTTAAAGCCACTTCTCTGACACGGAAAGTACAGGACAAAGAGCTTAATGAAATGTTTAGCCTGGATACAGGACTTGGCTTGACCTTGACAGTGAAGTTGTCTGAACTGCAGTATTCTGTAGAGGCACAGAAGTACTCGGTGCAGAATGAGGTGCTTGTTAGCAGCTCACAGGGCTCTGCATCAAGGGCAAAGCCACTCCTGAAAGAGATGGGGGAGATGAACAGTCACAAGGGAGAAGGCTGCAGAAGTGCCTGCATGAGAACAACCTGCAGAGCCCCATTCCGAACTCCATGTCCTCTCTACATTCCTCTCTAGGAGCCAGTAAATGAAGATGTAAACACCCTACAGGATGGTAACTTACCTGCTGTGCTCAAACATACTGCTTTAGCTCTATAGGACTGAGGTTCAGTCCTAGAAGTGAGCAGTAAAATGGCTGCTGAATCATCAACCTCAGTGGTGTGAAAAGTCCCTAGTAGTAGTTTATATTGAGTAAATTCTCTATGGAAACTTAAAGGTAGGGCATATAAAGGAGCAATTTCCCAGAACAGGACAGTGGACTGTTAACCATTTTCCAGATTATGTACAGTGCAAACTATATACTCAGAGGTGGAACGCTAGTCTTGCAGCCCTAACTTCATCAAAATAAATAGGCTTACCTCATGTTCCTTATTCCAGGGTTCTTCCTAGAATAGTTTCTATAACACAGTTGTTCTTTGCCTTTCTAGGATGATACTTCTAAGTCTCTGGTGAGTTCAGAACCCAGCACTCTCATTCCCTATAACAACAATAAGCTTTACAAGATGAGAAATTCCTTAATGATCATCAGAATGGATGTTCCCCATTTCTCCTTCTGTGCTCTGCAGACAAGAATTCCTCCTTAGGGCTGTTAACATCCCTTCTCAGGGATTAAGGTGTTTGACTTTCATCTAAGTGCTAACCTGCCTCTGGGGCGCTGCTGCTGGGCAGGGATCTGTCACAGTAACAAAAAGTTCCCCTCTTACTCAATGCCATCACTCTGGGCTGCAGGAGGAATAACAGCCCTTGTCTCCAGACACTGCCTACACCTCAGACTTGCAGGTGGCATCGCAAGCCAACCCGCTCACACGTGCCAAATCATATTCAACAATGCAGGAGTCAGAAGGGCATTTGCCCTCATTGCAAACACAAACTCTGCCAAGGCGGAAAAACACCAGAGAGATCTTCTGAAACTTGGTTCCTCGTGCACATCTCAATCCCTGCGACCCTTCTTGTCAGTCACATCTTGGCTCATTTGCATCTTGAATGTAATTATAGTCAGGGCAAGATGACGATGCATGAATTCATTCCCTATTTACCTTTCTGTCTCAGAAGGGTCATTGAGGGAGCAACTTTGAAAGTTTTGGCATTTCAGCACCACTGTGTCAGGATCCTTTTGACCCCAGAGTAATTCTGCAGAGATTTGGGTTTTTCTCAGTGTGAGAATCTGTCAAACATCTCAGCATAGCTGTAATTATGAAGCCATTTACTTAGTACAGTTTGTGACGTGCATTTTCTGATTTATAGATCCCTTGAAGATAATTGCTTAATTTTCTTAAAAGTAAATCTGAAATGTGAATACACTGGACTGCTACAGTGCTCGTATTTCACTTTAATGAAAAGAGATATGGACATGGTTTAGAAGTAAACAAACTATGGAGATTTAATGAGTATGGCCACTTAAGCTGATTGAAAAATTAATATTTATTGGTCACATTTCTGTGCGCAAAAGTGGCTTCCCTCTTGAAAAATAATTATGTTTTTCTGTCCAGCTGCAGCAAAGTAGGTATTGTATTTAAAATATATTTTTTGGTCAGAGGATGGCAAGAAAACAGAGGTAGATCTGTAAATTTAATACAGGCTCTTTTTTAAATAGAAAAACATCATTCTGAAACAAAGCCAAATTTTTTTTAAAATCCACTGAAATACAATGTCTGGCTATTTGAATATTTCCCCTCGCACTCTTTGTTTTGGCCAAAATTATTTGCCAGATGAATTTGAGCTTAAAAAATATGTATATATACTTCACCCCTACAGTTCAGGTTTTAATTTAATGAATTGCCACAAATATATCATTCTGTTCCTATCAGGAGTAGAAATAAATAATTTAACATTTGTAGTGCTCACACCTTACTAAACTTTACTATGAAAGATGTCACCTATTAGTCTCCAAGCGTATGGCATCAAGTGACCACACTGCTTTGAAAAGTCCAAAACCAACGAGGTCCCATTCTCCTCAGCTGGTATGAAGTGAAGCTATTAGCCGTGGTTGCCCTTCCATTACTATCATTTTTTTCCATTGCATTTATTCTTGTTCCAAGCAACTTGGAAGAGGAATATTATACCTCTCCTTTTCTACGCCCTGAGCAAAATGCACATAAGAAACTAAGAGACATGGCAGGTCAGGGGCTAAGAAATGAGTCCTTGTCTCCATACTCACAAGCCTGCTATCCCATACAACCGTGTATGGGATTACTGCAGCTTCCTTCTTCCCTGTCAGCACCAGGGCTATGGAATTGCTGATTGAAATACAGGTAGTTTAGCTCTGTAATAGAGAGAGAGAGAGATAATAACCGAGCAGCTATGAAAGTAAAAGCACTGAAACAGGCAATGAAAATGTTGCTCCTCCATTCTCCCAGCGCTGCACTGACAACTATTTCATACAGCATCCCACAGCTAAGGTCCATATTTTGAATGAGGTTAAAGCTGAATTAATTAGTTTAAATTCAGAGGCATTAGAAACGAGTTCAAAAGATTCTCTAAGGCCAACATACCTGAAAGCATGGAAAGATTTTAAATTGCCCTAAGCAGAATATGAACTTTATGCGGTTGGTTGTATACTGATCACAATAGTTATCTTACGCTTACAGCCCATCTTTCCAAACCCAGACCCATTTAAAATGTCACAGGGGATGTGAAATTTCTTGGTTTAATACCAGGAGAAAATGAACACAGAGAGGTCACTGTCAGTTTTCAGCTATCACAACGTGTGGTCCTCCAGGATGGCTGTTGCTTGAAATGATCAGATAAACCTCCCGTCGCTCCTGCATTGAATGTGCAGTAAGCAGAGTTGCAAGCAAAGGACTCCTGCTAAAAAGGAATTAATGAGCAAAAGCTGAGCATCATTTGCTTTGAAGGAAGCTGTCACTCTACCTCCCCTCTTGGTACTAATATCATGAAAATATCTATCCCATACGGCCTGTCCTGTAGTGGAGACAACACTGCACTTCCAAGCAGCACTCCGGAGGTTCCTGATTTCTGATGCAGAGCTCTGATCTTGCACTGCTGGATCCAGTGCACTATGAAGCCTGGTCCTGGAGGCTGAAAAAATGAAAGAAGAGCTGAAAACAACCACAGAAAAACAATATATCTGGCCTTTCCAGAGCTGGATACGCTATTCTAACCAGAGAGCTAGCCAAGGTGACTCCTCGCAGTGCTGGGAGCACGTGTTCATCTCTGCTCAGAACAGAGTGTGGAAAGGCTCAGAATAACGCGGGCATACATGGGGTTTGCGTGCCTGCAACAGGCTTATTCTGCAACCCAACCCACCGGCCACAATCCCCTGAAAAGCCAACAGTGAAACTCCTGAGCGCTGTGTACTGTGAATAATGAAAATCTCCTCTTTTCAAAGAAAGATGAAGACAGGAGAACTTGCCAAATAGATATTGAAATGTTGAAACGGGCAGATGTCTTGCAGGGAAAAAAAAAAGTATGATTATGTAATTAAAGCAGTATCACAATACATATGCACATTGGCCAAACAAAGCTGTCAAGAGTGGGTTTAATTCTGAAATGCCCTAGTTCTTTTTGTGCTTTACTTTGCCATCTCAGTTTTTTTAACGTCCTTATTTAAAGCAAAATAACACTTTCCTCTGTAGATACCTATCGTTCAATTCAGACACTTTTTCAAGTGACCTCTAAACACAGGCAAGTCCTTTGCATTTCAGTATCACTCACTTTATGAAGGGAAAATAAAGCAATTAGAAAGACCTTCAAAAACAGCCAGTGAAGACATTCAAATGCTAATACATGGTGTTCTGGGATATCTTTAACCTTTCTGAGTTGAATGGGGCAATCCAAATTAAACCAAATTGTAGGGCACTGGATGTCTTGTAGGGTTAGAGTTATTGAAAAAAACAGACTTTGTAGATTTTTTTGTTCAAGAGTTAACACTCAAATAAAAGAGATATGTACTTCATATCAGTCATGGTAGCAGAAGCTGAAACCATTCCACATAAGCACAAGACCGGACTGCAAGGCTCTGCTCAGTGGGTCTTGTCTGTAGAAAGTGCACAGCTCCACCACTTACAACAACACAGGTAAAAGGACATCCTGAAACGAAATAGTCCTCACTTCAATCTTCACACAAGTTCATGAGACTTAACAGGATGCCCCTGTTATACTGTCATAGGGTATTAACTAGCAAACCTCTCAAGAGAGGAAACACAGCTGCTCTCAAAGCATATTTAGCCTAAAGATCCAGCCCCCAAAAAAGTTAAAATATTACATCTCCACAGAAAGAATGGAGAAGATGACATAACAAAATTTAATGTCTTTCAGTTTTTAAGTTGCTGGCCAAGTTTGAAACATAGTAACATTCATTTTAAAAGAAAAATATTGCTACGTGTACCTTTTCACTAGCCTATCTGTTGCTGCTAAAAATCAAAGTTATGGGAGGAGATATGGATGACTTTGGAGATAACTATGTCCTATAGTAAATCAGATAACTGGCAACCTTGTAAATCTCAGCAGCCTACAATAATCTTTTCCTGCATATAAACTCATGGCCGGCCAGCTGCAATTATCCACCAGTGAAGAATGCTATTGCCCAGTTCTGTAAAAATGTATTTCTGGACAATAATTCCAAAAACAAGTTAAAAAGCTATTTGCTGCTCTAATTTCTCACAGCCTAAATATAGTGTACTATGTAACACTTACAAGGTCAACACCAAAGGTTTTTATTATTGATAGCACACTGGAAGTAGGAGATACCCAGGTTTCACTGCCTGAGCATATTCTGGTAAATTTTTATTGACATTCTTAATTAAAACTTCTCCATCTAAAAGCTTCCAAACACTAATCCATTTAGTGACACTCATCCAGTCTTCATTTATATTCTCATCATAACCAACCTTGTAACACGTTAAAGTAATAAATTTTATCAGCTAGGATATAATATTCCCTTGGATTTTTAAAATATGAGATTCTTGATTATTAAATGTAGTTCCCTTATATTACAATGATGACCATCGGGAATCACAGAGAGTCAATAATGAATTTATGACCCTTTGTCACTGGTTCATGGTTCATTGTTCACATCATGCGTGAGGTGAACATTAGTGGTACAGAAAGAATAATCTGATCATCAGGAGCAAGCTCTCCTTTTCTTAGAGAAAATTTGAATTTTCCAATTTTTGCAATCCTGATTGAAAATAATTTTTCAGTCCCTTTTGACTTCATAAATACTGCTTAATGTTAATTATATGTCACTCATTTCTTCATATGATTTTCCGATTGTTCTCCTAATTAAATCATTAAAAATGTGCATTCAAATGCATCAAAAAGAAAAAACAGATACAAAAAGTTAACATTTTGAAAGTCTCCTCTATACTGCAAGGACTCCAAGGCCTGGTTTTAGGAGATGCTCAGATCACATGTTGCCCTCTCAATACTTTTTCAAATACTGTTTTCAAATACAACTGCATTTGAAAAAGTAAAGAAAATCTTTGTCCATCAGCCCACAGTCTGAAGATTCAAATGTAGAGCTAGCCTCATCTGCCCTCTCTGACTTCCTATAGTACTGGCTGTGACCGCAGTGCCACAAAGCAGTAACCACGGACGTCAACACCGTGTCAGAACACAGTGTACACGAGGCACCTGCCCGGCTCACTGCACTCGCTCCGTCTGCCCCTAACCTCCTCCGAGGGAAAGGTTTGTGTCCTGCAAAACCCAGAAAGCTATTTCCCTGCAAACAGTCCTACTAGCTGATTTACTTAAGCGCATGTTACTGGTCTAAAGTCTGAAAGCTGTAATGCAGCAGGAATTACTGAGTGATACCTGGAAGAGGGAAGCTGCTCACTTGCTTATTTTTAGTTCAGACGATGATCCTACACTGCTTGGCAAATTGAACAGCTGCTGTGATTTGATTGAAATGGCCCAAGTAATTTAACAAATCACTGAGGTTGTTTATTAGAATTACAAAACCACAAAGATAATCTTTAGCTGGCAACATGTCATCATTTTTTAAAAGATTCAAGAAGCTCTGTGAACACTTTCTCACCTAAGTGGTCAGGTGTATGCATTACTCACGTTGCAAAGCTCCTGTTCAGCAGACATCAGACATGATGGTATCAGTCCCAGAGATCCCCTCTGCTTTTTCACAAATGATTTTGCATGACTCAAATGAGTCAAATGAAGAAATTATGTGTAATGTTCACTGCTAAGAATAAAAGGTCCTTATCCACAGTGTGGGTGCACAATTCTGCACCCAACTGCAGAAATGAGAAACAAGTTATAGATTACCTTGGTAACCCCCCAACTTGTGCAATTCCAGTATTTCAAATACTGTTTAAGCCTCTTTTAAAACCTCTCCAACAAATTGTCCTAATTTTTTAGTATATTCAGTTCTCCTTTCACATTTGAACATTCAGCTATATTTGAATGACCATCTCTTCTTTTCCTCTTCTAAAACATATAAGGCCTAATTTTTCTACCACTGAGTCTCAGGTGTCTCCAGTGAGAACAGGGGAGGCACTATGGACTTTTGTTCACCAATATAAGAAAAAATCAGAATCAGATTCATATTTTCCCAGTACTATCAGATTTATGAGCTTCTTGGTTCCCTGAATATTTCTCCTTGGCTTTTATCTATTATTGCTTTACAACTGTTATTGCTACAATATTATCTTTGCAGGAAGACAAATAGGAAGGAAGTCAGAAATGTCCTCTTTGGCCATTTATACCAAGTTTTAATAACTTTGTCTAGCGTTGCTCAATATTTCCATTAAGAGCATAGTTCCTTGAATGTAGGCTGCTTCTAGAAAACAAAGTTATAGTTTATTACAGGCTGAGATAACCATTTATTTCTTCTGTAACTCAGGGCACATAAAATATTAAAAGCAAAATTTTTCCACTCTAAGCACCAAGCCGTTTTGTTAATCTGCTACTGTTTTTGTTGCAATTCCAGAAAGTCCCAGAGTTCTTCATAAACTTTACAATAAAGCCCATTGGCATCCTTCCATCAGCTGCTACAACGCAGCCATCTCCAAAGTCAATAACAGCTATTTATTCAGAACATTAGAGTCTCTGCATTATGACCACTCCTCTTCTTTCTCCATGTAACTTGGAGCGGTTTGGATTTCTTTTTATTTCTTGCTCTGTTTTAAAGGAACTGTCAGCGAGATACTGTCAGTGCAGAATATCTCTCTAACTCCAAATAGACAGTACTTGTCATTTCAGTTCACTATTATGCCTTGTTATTTCTGTGTTCAGAGAGTAATAACAATTTCTCCATATGGTCAAAGTAGCTCCTTTACACTGATTTCCTAAGAAGAGAGCTTTGTCTTTCTTCCTGGATTACATTGTCTATAAGTTTTATTTTATCTTTTGGTTTCAGGCCAAGAATTTTTAAAGTCATTTTAAAGAATTTTTAAAGAGTAAAATACCTCAGAGGAAAAGGAAAAGTGTATCTAACATACCTTGCACTATAATGCAGAGGTATTTACAACAAAAATTAATGAAATAAAGCAAAATAAAAGTGCATACAAAGAGAACGTGCATATTCCATACTTTGGAGTTAATAGGTGAATGATAATGTTATTTTTATGATTTGCTGTCAGGCAGGATGCTGGTGACCTCTCTGAGCTGACACAGGGTTGTTCTGAGCAGCTTACCAGCAAAGCACACGTGCGCTTGGGAACACTGGAAAGAAGATTTGGTGGAAATCAGGCCTGCCCCATGGCAAACAGACCCCGCTCTGGTGTGCTGGGGATGTCCTTCAGCTCGCAGGTGTAACACCGCGTTGAGCTGGGGCGATCACCACCTGGTCTCAGCACCACGGACTGGCCCGGTGGCTGCCTCTCTCCACGTGCAGCCGGCTCCGGGCTCTCCAAACAAGAGGAGGATGGGGAGGCACGTGGTCACCTTGGGACACACCAAGGGGAATGACAGGATTGACAAGCAGGGACTTCTCAGCAGCCTGCACCAAGCCCTGCTCCTCCTGAAAACAGGAACCTCAGCAAGAGCAGCCCCGGGACCCCACGAACCTGACCCAGCTGAAACACAGCTCGAGCTGCCCAGCCCTGCTGCTGTGAACAAGATAGATGCTAATCCAAACCGTTCAGTCACACCAGGGATCTTGCTTTGGCTCATGCTTGTTTGATCTCATTCAGAATTTTTTTTCTGTCTTACTTAAACAGCACCTTGCTACAATTTAAGAGAGAATAATCCAATAGCAAATTGTTATCTGAATTGATTGAAAAGGAGGGGTGAACACTGTTACATTTAATACAAATGGTTCGGTATCTGAGCTAAAAATTGGGTGAAATAAGAATTGATAGAAAATAATTGTCTGTGAATATCAGTACCAAAGCATAGTGAGGCAATCTGACAAGAAACATATATTACCACTTCCATTTGCTTTTTACATAGCACTTTATAAATCAATATTTGCATGTATCCATCTAGTACCTTGTAGCCTCAGTGATGTGTTGGGACAGAGGGATAGAAATAAAACAGGAGGCAGGAACGATGGCAGCCTCAACCTGTCCTTCTTCCAGCCCCAGTGGGTTTCCTGAGTAAGAAATGTCTTCATGAAAGGTCCTTGGGAGTCACCAATGAGGGGCCGTTTCAACCATGTAACTTGCCAAAAACTCAAAGTAAATGATGAAGTCTGAAGAGCATATGAAGAATAGAGCTAAGAAGACTACTGGGCTGACAAATACGTTGGCCATCATTCACAAAAGTCATGACAGGGATAACGAAAGCCTTTCTGAAAATAGTCTCGGTTTCTGCAGACACATCTGTGAACAGCTTAATATTAAAGCAAGCACAGAAGGATGGAGTGATCAAAGCAAGCTGTCACCTCCGAACTGCTCCCCCACTTAAGTGTCCTGGCCCCATCAGGGATTGTAGGGTTTGGATCATTGTGAGAAATGAGTTTGCAGACTGCACTAATGTAAATGAACACGAAATGTAGATGAACTCAGGGGAAACTTTTCTGAATTGAAAACTGCAGCTGCATTTCATCAACAAAATCCTTGCTTATCCCTTTTAATTAGCAGACGAGGGAGAGGCAATGAGTCACATAAAAAAATTAATTTGGGGATTATATGCTCCAACAGTTAATTGTCTTGCTAACTGAAAGAAAAACTATGGACAGTACTGAAAGAGTGAACTCATGTAAATCTGTGGCACAAAACAGGAATGTGATGGAGTTAACTTACCTACTCCATGACATTTTGCTTACTGAAAAATTCTTAGTACCCCAGAAGGCAATGACATTTTAAGAGACTTCAAATTGAACAACCGTTCTGAAAGAAAAGCTATGCAGCCACTCCTGGAAACTGCTGAGCATGATGTTTTGTGGGTGATGTGTGAATTCTAGCCCTCTGGAGCTGTTCATTAATCTGAAAGAGAAATTACAGAACTGAATGAATTCTACAGAAATAAATTCCTGATGGGTCTAATCAAAACCCATCGAGGTTGGTAGGAAAAACTGTCATTTCTTTTAGGAACTTTGCCATGAGGCACTACATGAATTTGCTCTATTTGCCTGTTTTTGTTTATCTGCCACAAATATTCTAGTCAGGACTCCTGTACTGACTGAAAAATGGAGTAAATTAATATTCAAAGAAGTGAATTTTGAATCTATAATAACATAGGTT
Organism: Crypturellus tataupa; assembly: GCA_034781795.1. Lineage (NCBI taxonomy): Eukaryota > Metazoa > Chordata > Aves > Tinamiformes > Tinamidae > Crypturellus > Crypturellus tataupa. Next base: position 5,339,138 of record JAWLRI010000332.1, on the reverse strand, counting down.
CCAGAGATACTAAATATTTACCCTAAAAATGTTATTCCTTTTAATTAGGAGATGGGGTTAAAAAGTGACAGAAACCTCTGATAGCCTAAAATCTGAATTTAAAATAATCAGAGAGCAGTTATAAAATGCCTCTGGGCAGAGCCAATATTCATCAAATCAGTTTGTATTGAAAGTGAGACTGACGATATGTTCCTATATCATTCATAAACAGAAAATAAGGTCCGGCTTGTTCTAACCTATTTTTCATCTTTGCATAACTAGTTGACCTGCATTTTAGTCTCTCCAGTGTGAGTCACATCAGATTTCTATGTTTCGAGCAAGCTTATGTACTGATGTTCACACTGCTGACCCACCAAATCACACACATGCATTTTTCAGACCTTCTTTCTGAAGATATTACTGCAGCTAAAAATAAAGAATTCAACACACTATAGAACTGTGAACTGAAAGAAAAATAAATTTCATGATATCTTTTGTTAAAAAAAAGAAAAAAGATTAAAGAGAATATACATTTCTTAAGAAGAAAATGAGATTCTAGAAATGGAATATTGAATAGTTTTCACAAAATCACAGAAAGTTTTACTCTGACCAATATATATAGTTATGGAAAGGAATTTTTAGGAACATGTGCCTCCGTTGGCTGCAAGGGCTCACAGATTCATGAGTTAATCTACAGCCAGTAGAGGCACCTCTGCTTTCCAGAATAGTTGCAGCATGAGTCTCTACTTGAAAAGTGCTCCCTTAGAAAAGGGTAGTTTTCTAAACTGATAAGAAAAAGCAGATCAATGTTTCTGCTCTGGTCTGATTCAGGGTTCAAAGGTTGATCCATACTTGTGTCTGCAGTCCAGGTTATTTGCATGGCAAAGAGCAAGCATATATCATTATGTAAATCCAATGACCCATAGATTAAGGAAAAGTTGTACATATAGAAATAACATATTTACCATAGCTGACATGCTGAAAAGCACATCACTCTCTTCCCATTGAATTATTTCCGTGTTTCTTAATACCTTGCTTGTAACATCATAACTTATTTAATCAGTTGATTACTGCTATCTATTATTAAAATAATACACCATCCTCTCTACTGTCCTGGAAATGATTTTCCATGAGTTCATTGGGAAGAACACAAGATGGATTAAGAAGAGGAGAATCCATGTTAGATGACATATTGAGAATTTCTAAGCAACACTGGGAAGAGGAAAAAAAGACAAGACAATGCACTTTAATATAAAAGATTGGCTTAAAAGTTTCTGTGCCAGTTCGTGCTCTAGTTTATATAAGCATAAATGATAGCAAACTACTCCAGCTATAAATAATATTACACTGAATTTCATGTAAATAGGATTAGAATCTGGCCTAAAAACCTCACCTAACAAGTTTTTTACTATGTGGTAAAACCATAAAAATGTAGGAACATAATCAGTACTAGAATTTTACAATCTTCCTCTGTTCTGACATCCCTGATGCTCTCCATGTTACTTTTCACAGTCTTCTGAATATGAATATAGTGGCCTTGTCATTCTCATGACCCTCAATGGCACTTAATACCACTTTGTACATATGCTTATTGTTTCAGAACTAGCCTGTACAAAACAAAGACTATTTTAACTCAGTAATGGCCCATTTGGATATCCAGATGACAGTACACACATCCCTACTAGTTGCACTGACTGATTTATTTATTTCAACACTGCTTTTATTGGCTTGGCTGCTGCTTATGATCAGAAAGAGAACCAGTTACCCAACAAGTGCTTACAGTGTTGTTTTAAAAAAAGTTGCATCCATTACTGTTTGCAAATATTCGCTATAGATTTAGATTGCAACATGCAAGACCTCCTTCTGCAAATGACAATGAATCATGTTGAACATAATAAACCAATACTTGAAATACATCATTTGAAGTAGTTTTCAAGTAAGAGTTACTTAGAAAAGATTAGTATTGTTAATAAAATGCAAACTTCACTTTCAGGTTATCTTAAATCACTGAGAGCAATTTTTTGAATGGTATGAACTACTATAGCTCTACTGGATCCAAGAGGCCTCCTGGAGCTGTACCAGTTCACTGCTGGCAGTATTTCTGTCACTACCACTAAGAAAGATTTCTGCTGTATTTACCCCTCCTTTCCAGAAAAATACATCTGATACTTCTGCACATATGAGCAAAGATGCCTTTGCTATTCTTCAGTTTTGCAGTTTTCCTCTTCTCTGCAGATTTAGTTGCCTGAACAGTGAGTCTAGCTCAGATGTGAATTATCTTTACCATCCTATCCAACCCCTCCAGCTATCATTTTCCTCCTGAATGCAGTCATTAAAAAGAAAAATAATCAAGAACTCACCAGCCTCCTTATAAACACAGTTTTACAAGCCAGCAGATTTTGCTTAGCACTCTGCAAAATCCCATGACTCTGCTAAGGCCCCCTTATTTGACCATGACTGAGGTGCTCCCTCCTTTTGCTAACTGCATGGTAACAGGGTTGCAGGGCAAAAAGGACCCCACTGCTCCAGGGGAGCATTACCACTAAAGTGAGTGGTCACTGTGGGATGGGGAATTTCCCTCATGTTTCAAATCCCCAGAGCATTGAAACTGGCCTGAATTAACACATAATGTCTACAGTACAATATATAGCCTGTATATAACCTATAATGTTATAGGAAAGTCACAGGATTTTCCTATTACATATCATGTAATAGTTAATGCTAGTATATATACTTGTCATTTGTATCATACATTTTCCATTGTCTTATACTCAAATTTTTATTTTTTAAAAACCATGTTGCCATCTAATACTAGTCTATAAATTTTACCTTTCATGATTAGCAACTGTTTCCAGGAAAGAATAATTAGAATTAACACAGGCTTTTTGCTTTAGCCAGCATGAATTCCAAGACTAGAGGTCACTAAAACATTCATGAGGAAGTTCAGATGTGCTGTAACAATTGTTTATATTTCTCTATAAGTATTGTCTCTCTCTGCTTAAATAGCATGCAACATATTTCAATGCAGACCTCCACTACCTAAAATTGTATACATTTATATCCATGCATACATACCTGATTTAGCTCAGCATTCTTCCCAAGGTAAGTGTCTCTGTTTCCCAAGAGACCGTCCTATCCCAATATTTCAGACAGACAATTTGGAGACTATAGGTCTTTTTGTTTCCTTCACCTCAAAGGTGAGATTTCTGCCTCCAAGATTTCCAGTTTCGTGCTCCCTCTGCTTCTTTTTAAAATGTTATTGGAGCTTAAACCTGAGGAGTTTTGGAAATGCAAGTCTATTAAACCTGCTTACTCTCAGCATTATTTATATGTATATACATATCATGCAGTTTCTAGCATAGAGCAAAGAGTACTCACAGGCACATGGGAGCTGTTCTTCCATGCTCATTTTTTAAGTAAACCCAGCCATTCTTGCCTAATCTTCTCTTGTATAGTTGGCTATAAGGAAGATCATAGGAGTAAAAACCTTCCTAACCTCTTCTAGACTGAGTGTATGTTTTTTTTTTCTTTTGAAAAGTTGTGATCAAAACTGTACACAAGACCTACAGTGAAACCTCACCAATGCTTTGTACAATGATTTTAGTTCATCACTCCCACACATGCACCGATTGTTACATTCCAGGATTGGCTTTTCCTTAGAAAAATATCCTACTTATGGCCTACAGTCATTTTCTCAGGAACTACTGTGAGTAAGAAGTGAGGCAGAGGGAGCAGGAGACCTGCATGGATGAGCAAAGAGCTCCTGACAAAACTCAAACAGCAGAAGGAATTATGCAGAATGTAGAAAAGGGACAGCCATTTGGGACATGATCCTGTGCAATGGGGATGCTCTGTGCTCTTGAACAGCGGGGTTGGACTAGGCAATCTCCAGAGGTCCCTTCCAAACGCAGCCATTCTGCAATTCAGTGATTCTCCCCTGCAGTGCTTCACCTGACAGTGTCACTGCCCATTCCCTCCAGTGGTTTCTGCAGGTGGCACAGTCTGAAAGGAAGGGCTTGGGGATCCTATCCCCAAACTCTTGTCAGGTTCCAGTTTCTTCCTGAAAGCACCGGGGGGAGTCTTAGTCCAGCAGCAAGTGACAGAGAAAGAAAGGAGCATTGTCTCTTTTGGTTTTATTAGGAAATGATGGGTACTGGGGAGAGAAAGAGGAAAGGCCAAGGAATGTGTGTGCTGGTTTTGAATGGACTGGTTTTGAAACCATCTACGAAATGACACTGATCTACACCAGAAGAACAGTCACCCTTTTTTTTTTTTTTTTTTTTTTTAATCACTAAAAGTTTTCCTGAAGTATTCTAGACAACAGTATTAGTCCTGTCTGGCTTTCTTGACATGCACCTTAAAATGATAAAGACAAGTGTATTCTTCATTGCCCCAGTGTATTGCTCTGTATATCAATTTTTTTATATGGAAAGGCTTTATGAAGCTCAGGTGGAAAACAGAAAGGTGGAAAGAAAAGGTGGAAAACAGAAACAGTATTATTACCATTTAAACAGCAACAACAGCAGTCGGCATATGTCCCCCTGCCATCACAGGTCCTGCTATGGAAAACACATGCCCTGCCCTTGCTCTCCTTTCACAGTGAGGAAAGGAGCTCTGCCCTCAAAAACCCACACGTCTCCCTCAACCTGTGTCGAGGCCCAGGGAGGCACTGTGAATGCCCGCTGTGCCATGCGATTGCTGATGTGCCAGCCTTCCTCCCTAGTGCTGTCTTCACACACTCTCTGTGCCTTCCGGGGGAAAACTGAATGTGTTCCTCCTTAATATCCCACATGAAGGTTCCAAGGGGAGTTTCTTCATCTTCCTCATTCAGGCCCTCAGAGCCAAAGGAGAGCAAGTCAGGTGTGACCCAAGGAAGAGGAAACACACACATCATTCCAAGGTTTGGTATCTGCCATGAAGCCACCACAGTGCTTGGAATAGCCCTTCCAGGTACTGCCCCATGTGCTTCTGCGGAGAGCAGCACAGAAATGCCACAGATGTCCAGTGTCAAGGAAAACTGTGCTATGGCGTTTCCCCACAGTCACGGTGGGGAGCTTTCACAGGGGGACCCCAAGTGCTTCACAGAGCCTTACAGAGACTGTGATATCTTTAGAGGAGCTGCCGATGACATCCAATAAAGAACCCGTCTTGGAGATGTGCTGCTGAGTGACTGCAGTTGGCCAGATCTGTGTTGGCAGGTGAATGACGCCCTGCCCCTGGGATCCATGGAAAGCTCAGCATTTTCCTGGAGTGCTGAAAGCAGAATATAACAGCAAGGAACAGTGAGGGAGTGACAGGAACAACGCCACAACTCCTGTGACCAGAAGCATAAGCCCTGCTTTGTCCACGTGTTATAATTCTGCTCAGAAACAATCAAGTCTGTGGCCTTCTTACCACCAGCTAAAGTGGAGATCCCCTGGGCTTTGTCCCCACCTGTGCATGATGGAACTAAAGCCACACTGAGGATTTCTGCTACAATACCCACAAAATGGTAGCAGGAGGCTTGGGAGCACAAGAGAAAAATTCTCTGCAAAGCTAACCAACTGTTCCTGTCAGATGTTCTTTCAAGACCAGGTGTGGCACCTGAAAGGCAAAGTCACTACCTGCCAGATACCACAGCCCTGGTTCTTGCGGGGCAGTTCTTAACGCTCCATGGCAGCTGGCTCTCTCACTGCCATGCTAAGCCCAGCACTGTCCCAGGTGCCCAGGCACCTAGGGAAAGGAGGGATTGCTGGGCCTGGCTACTGCTTCTCTCTCACAGCAGCAGGTACCAATGGCCAGCAAAACCTGCAGAAGAACTGCAGACCAAAACTGCAGTCCTGCTCTGTGGACAGCAAAGTCATGCCCTTTTGGTTAAGAGAAAAGCTCTGTGGAGAGGAACATAGTCTCCATTGGCACAGAAAGGTTGCAGGGCAGTGCCAAAGACACCAGCACAGAGTCCCAAGGCAGGACTGGGCTTGAGTCAGAGACAGCCCCTCTTGTGAACCCCGGTGTGTCCTTTCATGTCCCTCCACCTTGTTGAGCAGGGGCTGCCACACAGCCTCCCTTTGCACACAAGCACAGCACGAGACTTGGCTCCCTGCGTCCTCCCCTGAGGTTTTCAGGGCTCAGTCAGGCAGCTGCCTGGGACCTTCCAGAGTGGCATCAAACAGAGTCTCTCTTATTTGGAGCACGTCCTGACAAAGACAAAAACACACACAGAAAACCACCACTTCAGCAGGCAATTCAGTAGTACTAATAGTCCTAGCACAGAAGAAAAGGAACAGCGTGGGTCAGAAAATACATCATTGCCTTGTGCCAAGACCTGAAACGCTCAGTGCTTTCTGAAATGGTTCTAAGACACACAAGGCGTGAGGAAGAACATCCCTGCACATGGGACATGGGGCAAGTCACACACCTTGGTCTCCATCCTCCCCACTCTCTAGCTCAGCCTGGAGATGGATCAGGCCCGCATTGCCAACGCGTGCTCATCCCATGAGGGCCCCCTCAGCAAGGACTGCTGCAGGGGCCAGGCCAGAGCTAGCAGAGGCCCTGGCACACCCGGAGAAGCAGGTCAGGTTCAGGAGGAGCCCAGGGAAATCTGGGTAGGAGGATGGGCTTTACCGCAGATAAACTTTACCAGCAAGCCCCTGGGAAACGAGGGGTGGCTCGGGCAAGCAAGACAACACTACCACCAACCTCGCAAAGTGTCTTGACAGGACTCCTGCCCATTTAAGCCTCCTTTCACAAATATAGCATCACTTACTTCATGCTGCTGAACTCAGCGCACAGACAGGCCAACTCTTCCTTCAGCAGGATCACCTGACTCCTTTGTTCTTTGAGCAAAGTCAAGTCCTTGCAGAAAGCAAGAGGCAGCTGTTAAAAAGTTCCAGAGGCTCCCAGTCCTGGGGAGACTCCCAGATAAGGAAATGGTCTCATTGTTCAGCCTTCTGTCTGGGTTCAGCCAGCTCATCATCTCCTGAAAGGGAAGAGCTTTCCATCAGCACAACTGCCAGGGCTTCCTGGAGACGCAGCTCAAGGAAGGCCCAGCAGAACTTGCTGCTTCACTTTGGCAAAGGGAAGCTTGGCAAAGCTTCCCTCTGCAGGGAATGGGAGGAAATTAGCTGGAAATTATCCAGCTACAAACAGCACTTCTCCTTTGCAGGAGTTACCTGCCCTGCAACAACCGTCACTGACCTGTGGCATTGCTCTTGCTCAAAAACTTCTGTGCCAGCAGGGAAACCATACAGTAGACACCACCTGCAACTGACAAAGGCAAGAAACTGGGTTATTAGGCTAATGGGATTGATTCAACTCACAAATTTAACAGCGGCAAGATAATAAGAGTTTACCAGCTAGCTGGGGTCCAAGGCCCAGCCCCCTTGCCATGAGTTAGCTGGGGTCCCCAGCTCACCCCTAACAGGGAATCTTGCCAAGGACCCTTTCGTTATGGTGCGCTCAATTTTTATACATTTCGAAGGTGTGGTTACCTACACATTAGTATTTCCTTATAAGGGGATATGTCTATAGGTTATCCTCAGATTGGTGCCTTGCCATTCTTTCAAGACCCTTCCATCTTCTGGTTCGTGTGAGTGATTGGACGGCAACTATGGTTTTGGTAGCCTGGCAACTGCGCGCTCAAGTTTTAACTCTTTCTATACCTCTCACAATGTGTAAAGAATCCACAGTCTGGAGTGTGTCTGTTTTAAGCGTGGACATTTAAAGAGACGGCAGTTTTAGGAGCTTAAACCTGTGTCTTTTGGAGGGAAAAAAAAGAGAGAGAGAAAGGAGAGAAAAAAGAAGGAAGAAGGAAGGAAGGAAGGAAGGAAGGAAGGAAGGAAGGAAGGAAGGAAGGAAGGAAGGAAGGAAGGAAGGA
>JAWLRI010000332.1:5301583-5331204 GCA_034781795.1 Crypturellus tataupa | reverse complement strand
GAAGGAAGGAAGGAAGGAAGGAAGGAAGGAAGGAAGGAAGGAAGGAAGGAAGGAAGGAAAGGAAGGAAAGGAAGGAAAGGAAGGAAGGAAAATACCTCAGTTTGGAAATGCATATTACTTTTACCAACATATTATTCATCAGCAATTGCTTGCCAATCTCCAGGATGCTGTGCTTTAGAGTGCTGCCTTGTGTCTGTGACTGCCAGGACAAGCAAGGGTCACCAGGCTAGAATAAGGAATCCAAAGCTCTGAGCTGCCCACATGAAAGTAGAAGCTTCAGCAAAACTGGCACTTCCTCTTCCCAGGAAGGTCCAGTAAATGGGGTCCTCTGCAGCCTAAATCATATTGGAATTTATTCAAGGCTCCTGATAACTACTCAAAGCCAACAGCTACTGTTCTTTGGTCAAAGCACCTTCTTCTGAAATACCCTAGTCATGCACCCACCTCTTCTAGCTCTTCCTTGCTGCGCTTCTCCATATTAACTGTCTGGCCTCGAGACGCTTAATCGTATTGAGCAGCACTAGTCATGAATGCGCTGCGGCATTATGCCTCACTGCCTCCTCATCCTTACCTATGTAAAGCCTCAACACATCTTTTTTACTATCCTCTGATCGCAATTTTCTAATTAAAGCCACTTCTTGTCTCTCAAGTATATGTTTATTCAGAGAACTGTGTTCTGGAGCATCTTACTTATTTATCCATACCCCAGAGTATGCTTAGCAGTACTTCAGCTTGGCAGCTGTGTGTACATTTTCAAAATTAATATCAAAAAGCAAATAGCTGAGAGAGAGCAGTGTCCTGGTAAGACTAAATATAAAGAGTTTAAAACTGATAGGATACTGTGACAGACTTTGAATTTTGTTATAACACATTTTAAATATAATAAGGAGATTGAATCTCCAAGGAGATTCAAGAATGACTTATTCTATGTAAACACCTGACATAAGTAGCAGAGTTAATAATCTTACATAGTTTTGCTTACAAAAATTGTTTGGGGAGTCACTTTTTTCACTAAAAAAAAAAGTACTTTAGTTCTCATCTGAAATTCTCTAGTTCCAGCTTTCAAACCTTGTTTGAAATCTTGTTATACCTTACTCTGCTAGATTAAAGAGCCACCTACAATCAGACTGCTTCCCACACAAGTACTTACAGATACTAATCAAGGCTTTAACCTTCTAGATAAACTAAATAGACTGAACATCAGGATCCTTTCACAGTCAGCTGTTGTAAAGCAAAAAGATAAGGCGAAGTTGGAAGAAAAGATGAGTAGAAGGTGATTTCTGAAGATTATTAACCACTGGTTCACTAAGGAAACCGAGTGTTGTTCCATTTCATATATATCTCATCACATTCATACTTCATGTCCTGGTGTAACACGTGTGTCCCCAGTTCTCTAATGGGGCCTTAGCTGCATAGTTCTGTCGGCCCCGTCCCCACGAAAGCTGACTGTAGCTCTAACCTATTTCTCAAACTGGGGCCCCCCGGCTCACCTCATAAAAGTGTCAACCCACCACTTTCTGCTGTGACAAATGTTTAATAAGCCTATTGGAAATGTCAGGTACGTTAATTGGATGTATGAAAGTATATGCACTATTGCACAAGATGCCCCAGGAGTGGCAGTCTGTGTCGCCCTCGCATACAAAATACTTACCGGCAAAGAGGCATCATCTCGGTTACATAAGAGTCACAGAATCACATATCGCCCTGCTTCTCCCTGTGTGGATACACAGCACGTTTGCATGGACAACACATGACAGGGTGCTGTGTAAGTCCTTGATTCGTCTCCTGCTGAGTCAACAGGAAGATGGTTTGAAGTGTGACAGACCTCATTAAAGTTCCAGTGCTCCTGCACTTTGACCCATAGTCTCCTTCACTTGAGTTCATATTCACTGAGCCAACATTAAACACTGTCACTTTGTTAAAAACTGAAATCTGGAATGTGAATCTCAGTAAGGAGTTGAAAAAACAAATGCAAAGGAGAGCAGACAGCTGTCTGTACAGGGGAGTATAATCCTTATGCCTTCTAACAAAAATATTGCTAAGCCATTTGAAGATGATTCTTCTTTTAGCAGCATTTCCATTTCTTTCAGAAATCCACTTTCATCCACTACAAAATAAATGAACCATTCTTTTATCTGCTGCTTCTACCTTGTTTTAAAAGGGTAACTAAGTTTCCATACATAGAGAATAATTTATTCTGAAATATATTTTGAAAGCACTTACTGTTTTCCATTTAGACTAGCTTACTGATAATGTCTATACAAGTCTCACACCAGATCCTAATCCTTGACTGGATTACTAAGCATTGTTATAGTACAAGCAATAAATAACTGCAATAAATAAGCAGCAACTTACTTCACTTAGCTCTTTATGTGTCTTTACTTTACACACTTAACTATATAAATCATGGCTTTATGGTTCCGTGTAGAGAATTAACTAGGAAATTAAAGTTCCACTCTGAGCACTCAAGTACTAATATATTTTCTTTTGGCGACAAAGTCCTTTTTGGAACTGATGTGATCTCATTATGGGACCATAAAACTTTAGTTACAAAGCATCCAAGTTGCAGCTAAGTGAGTCAGCACTTTCTTGCATTTCTCACCATTCAATAATTTCACAGAGTGTTTGCTCCTCAGCAGTATTCCCATCTGATAGGAGCAGCACTGTATATGCCATATGGTTATACATGAATTTTGTATCTTGCTTAGAGGAAAACTTGGCTATGGCACTGCAGGGGATCGTAGATGAATCTAAAATGACCAATGTCAAAATCAGAATAAACATATGAATCTGTTGTACCTCAGGAGCAGAGAAAGGGCTTTTAGAAGTTAAACTTCTAATTAAGTTTCTCCATATATAATGCTCTATGTAAAATCTATAATAAAATCATTAACAGGATGACAGCAGTCAACCCTCAGAAAACTGGTTTCAGAATCTATTGTCATTCTCTGCATTAAACCTTTCCCTTTTGACTAGTTTCATGAGACTCTTTCAATTGGACTAACTCAAATGTTACCATGGTGTGGTCACAGTAATTTTATTTTCTGAAAACTATTATTTCTAGAACAATGAAGTCTTTCTCTATGACTGTCATTAATCTTTTTGTTTGTTCTTTGCATTTAGGGTAATCTTACAAGCATTTTGCTGTATCTTCAAGTTTGCAGTATATGCTCAGAAGATTAAACATCTTGGCAAAATTTTCTGTTCCAGAACAATTTATTGTGACTAAGGCTCCCGGAACAATCTACTGACGTCAGTGAGAACACTGACATTATCTTCAGGAAGCCCAGACTTTCTCACTCATCTATATTGGTTGCACTTGGCCAAACTGAAGCCCACTGGTCTGATTTTTGTAAGAAAGGTTCTGTTGGGTGAGATCAAAAGTCCACCTGGCTTAGTGTTCTGTCCTCATCAGAATAGCCAGAAGCACAATTCAGTCCAAGCTTTCCCTTGAATTGGCCTCCAGCTTCAAGCCCAGGGGCTTCCTGGATTGTAGGTGCTTTTCGGTGTATTTAGTTACCACCAGTGAAGCTTTCTTCCATGAAGTTGTCCAGTCTCCATTTGAAAAATATAAATTAAATCTTGTAAATTAAGTCTTTTGAACCCATTCTAAAGGAGTCAAATCATCCCTGACATGGACTTCCACAAGTCTATAACTAGGGAGGTGATGAACCACTTCTTTCTCTGTCTGCTTAGAACATGACTCCTGTTAGCTTCATTCACTGCTTCCTCCTTCTTAGTATGTAAGGCGGCAGAGAACAGTTCCTATCTATTCTCTCCAAGACTGCCGAGATTTTGCAGCTCTCCATCACATCGTCCCCAGCCATTTCTTTTCTAGGAGGAAAACTTTTAGTTTATGTAACTGTTGCCACCACATAAGTCATTTCATATCTTTCTTGAATGTGATCATGATGAACTCCCACCTTCTCCCTGAGTGGTAACAGCCAGTTTGGAGCCCAACATTTGCAAATGTGAAGTACGCACAACTTTTTTGATATGGTCATCATTTTACCTGTATTGATAGATTATCTATCTGCTTATCTATTGGCTGGTCATACTGACATGTCAGCTCTTCCATAGCTGCTGAACTCCCTCGTTTTTCACAAGCTTGTAAAGAACATGTAGGTATTTGGGGCCTTGACATCCTCCATTTATACTCTTGTTTCAAGACTACCTAAACCTGATTGTACTTTCAGCTACACAGAAATGAATTATTTTTCATTACAGATGCTCAAGTAAGCAGTTCATTTTACTCCTGAGATGAGGACACAGGAACACTTCAATCTAGTGGTGGTTAGGGAAGAAATAGTATTTTCCATGGGTTAGGTCTCAACGCAGAAATGGTTGTTGTGTGTCTTCCACCTCTTTGATTGTTTTGGAGTGGTGTTTTTGTTACTTTTTTTAACCCCTTTTGAAATGTAGAATACAAAGTCACTTAAGAAGAGAAATTAGCCATCCTTTTTATTAATGGGTGGTTTCTGTGGTGTGGGGGCGCAAGCAGCAAGCATATATCTGCCTTTCTCAGTGTATTACATAAATAACACTAAGTAGAAAACATGCTGATTGTGCAGAAGGTTAACTAAACAGGGAGTGAAAAATCTCTGTAGCTCTCATGCACTTGTCAGCACAAAGGCAGGAAAGTACAATTACTTCTGCTCTGAATTTCCCTGATAAAGTCAGACACTCAACCTGAATATTTGTGTGTTTAGGTGATGATGACAAGTAAAAATACGCCTGTAAATTTTAGACATGGCCATCAACAAAATGAAGCATGTTATCTCTGTGTTACGCATTGGGTACCACAGGACACAGTGTGTTCCTCTTAGATTAGCATTCAGCGCAAGGAACTTTAAGCTACATTTTAGCATTTGCAATTTGAGTGCTAAATTCAAATTTAATTTGAATTTAGAGCTGGGGGGAAATCTTTTAGATGAGGGGTAGGGAAAAAAAAAAAAAGCAGCAGCACGATCAGAAACAGAGCCAAATCTCCAGGCAGTGTGAACTGGCTCAATGCCACTAGAGTCAGTCACGCTCTGACAATTTGCAAGATGCTGGTCCAGAATATTTTTCTCCAAACACTTCTCTTTTGTACTGTGCTGTCTTCCTTTATCAGTGCAGCAATTGCTTGCAGAAAAATTACCCGTTCTGAGACAGACACACTCCCATCAGCTTTGGGAAGATCTGGGACATGTTCTTACCCTACAGTTCGGAGAATCCGACAGGTGGTTTCTGAATCAGGGCTCTTTGGCAAAACTGCCTTCACTCAACTGAACATGTTAAAATTAAACTATGAGTATATGTGAGGATCTGTGACATTGCTTTGTGTTTGCCTGCAAACTGGGCAGCCCTGTAGTTGCAATGCAGTTAACATATGTGAACTGCAACCCGACCTCGGTTCCTCTGTCAGTCACTGAAGCAGAGTAGAACAAGGCACTGTGAATTAATATGCTGGGGATATGGCTCCACAAGCAAAAGCCTGTCATTTAGGAAGAAGAGGTTAATTCTTCAATCAATTTTAAGTATTGAACTGAAATGTTATCTTGGATTTGCTTCTCTTCACTAAAGCTAGACATTTGAATCTGATAGGAGGCCAGGTCTCTAAAGTAAATCCAATCCCTTTGATAAAAGTATTGTGTTGACATAATACGTTCAGATTTCTGCAAGACATTCCAATTAATTCCACATAATTCTGTTTTTTAAAAATTTTGCACTTCCTAGGAATTAGTGTTATCTTTACTGGATTTATTGAAAACATTAAAATTTTGGAAGCCTGAACGCCTGGATGCCGCCCTGTGCCACAAGCTCGGGGTGTCCCTGCTGGAGCAGGGGGGTTGGACTGGATCATCTCCAGAGGTCCCTTCCAACCTCAACCGTGAGGCTGTGAGTAAGTCACTGGCACCAAGAATGTTTGCAGGAGAGAGTCAAAATGGTTGAACCCTGGACCATCCTATTACTCGTTCTTACACATGGTTACAAATGGAAAATCACTTATGAAGTCTGAAAGGGTCAGAGTTTATTAGACACCAAGACAAAGTAGTTAACATTATAAACAGTCACTTAGTTACGGGTGTAGAAGTGGGTTTGCTTTTAATGGTAGGTGCTTGAATAGTGTAACACCAGAATGAACTCTGCTTTTAACTTTCTGCATAAAGCAGACATTCAGACTTGGATCTGGATCCCTGGATTTATTGTTGCTTAAGGTTGCATAGACTCTCTGGAAAATCTGCATTTTTGTATTACAGTCGCCAGTAATGGAGCATCCACCAAAAAGTCAGTAATTTGATTTATTGACTAATTGTCTTAATTTGTTTTAGTAAAAAACACACAAATGCTCATTCAAATACAGCTATGTTCCTCACATAGAGTCTGAAAGCCATGAGGGTCAAACGTCCATGCTGTGGACCTGGCAGCACTGTTTGCCAGCTCGACAAGTCTTGGATACAGACAGTGATGTTTGAGCAACATCCTTCAAGTATGAGGTGGTGAAGAGCAGCCGCTGAGGCTTTCAGAGCTAGAGTCCTGGAACTTCTGCTGCCTTTTGCAAGACAAAATATCATGGGAGTAGAGCTCTACACCATGCAGCTACAACACACTGCTTTTTGAGGGCCCAGGGTCACACTGCAAGAAATAAATCCTTTACTTTCTCTTCCTCTGATGCCAGAATCCAGCACGCACTGACTGCCAGGCAGCGCTGGCAGCGGTCTCATATGATAAGAACTGTTTCTGCACCTGCATAGATTTGTTCTTTAATGTGCTTATTATATAGGCAGAAGTAAAGGACTGAGCATATGGGAGTCAAAATATACGCCTGCATTTAATAGAGTAATATATGCCAAGGCAGTGTAAACTTCTTAACAGCTGTAATTGTATGAATACTTCCTCTAAAAGCATTGTGCAATTTTCTAAAGCCCAAGATCTGTATACTCATCTTGGAGGAGAAATGCACTGTTGTAAGCCACCTTTTTTTGGGTATGGAAATAAATGCCTGATAATTAAGCACATTGACAGCATAGCAACACCCACTGGGAATTCACTGATGGAGCCCCAAGAGAGTAAAAACTGTATAGCAAAGTGAGGGGTTAAAAAGCTTGAGAAAAAGAGTAAATAGAATTATGATAATAACTATTGACAGTGGTAAAGAATTTTAAATTGCACAGAGATTTTGTAATTTATTGCCTAGTGAAATTACTAAAAATTATATTACAAGAAGGCATTACCTCATGAAATGTCTGTCTGTGCTGCTTTGACCTTTATACTTTTGATTTTCAATGCTACCTGATTTCAAAAGTCCTTTTTTTATTTAGAACTTTCCAAAAATAATTTTGATTACCACCATACTAAGTTACAATAAATTGCATTTTTATAACTGTTCATACTTGCATAGGGTTTTATTATTTTTTTTAATTTTTTTTCTGGTGGACATATTTCTATCTGAATTGGTTAAGAGCAACCATAACTATATAAATACTTTAGGTACTGTAGCATTTATCTGCAAATTGCATTGAACATTTCAAAGATGAAGAGAGACCTTTCATTTGTTGCAGAGCAGCTACTGGCGATATAACATGCTATCACCGTGACTCCTCTTTCTTGAAATCTCTAAACACCCACAGAGGCCAAATTCTTTGGCATAAATTATTAGGATATTAGTTTTTATGTTGATAATTGGCAAACCTTGTTATCTGCAAAAGGATAAAACCACGTGAAGAGTTAAATTACACTGGAGACCTCATTTATTAAGTGACTGGTTAAACAGTAATAAAATAAATTGCAATGACTGCTTCTTTTCTGAAAATCTGAGATACTTAAAGTCGTCCAGATTGGCTTCCACAGCTCTTGAGAATTTAATAGGTCCCATTTGTGCGAGCTGTAAATTTCTGCCTGAGGTGATTTTCGGCAAGTTCTCGTGAAGTGGAAATAGTTGGGAAGGGACAGAATACTACAAATGTTAAAATAGATGACTTACCACGAGGGCTTATATGAGCTTATATGAAATTAATGGACAAGCTTAATATTTATGTAAAGTCAACATCTCTTAATGCATGCAATGTATCAGCAATCTATTTTTGCCAGGCTGAACAAAGACTCTGAAACCTGCCATGGAAGTGATTTCAGACTTGCTGCTGAAATCTTTATTGTTACAGCGGGAGATCTTAGCACATCTGCCTGAATCTTTCCTCATGGGTCTAGTTTTGAAGGCAGAAAGGCAGAGGTGATGCAGCGGAAGGCAGCACAACGTGCCATGAAATTCTCTCAATTGCCCATTCGATCAGTGGTTCTCATAGCTAACTGACACTATCCTGAAACCTTTAAGGTTTTTTTTTAATACGTGCTATTTCATGAATCTGCCAAATAGCCCTTTTAAAGAACATCTGACAGAGACATATACCTGACAAGAGGCAAAATGATTGCAGGTGTGTTCCAGTCAGGGGAGTTGAAAATTGTATTTTTGAAGCATCAGAGGAAAGGCAACACATCCACATAACTCATTTCAAGACAACAGAATCCTCTTTAAAAAGTCAATATAGTGTTTTAAAAGCTGTCTTTATGACATTTTTCCTTCCTGAAGAAAGCTTTCCTTTACAATCCCATGATATCAGTGTGTCTGCTGGCCCCCTAGCCAAATTCTGCAGGAACTTGGGTAGCCAAAGCAGCACTTCAGCTGCAGATAGCTGGGTTTCATTAAGGGTTTCACCCTTTTCCTCTCAGATCTTCAAAAGGTATTTTCAAAATTCTGGGGCACACAGAAAACTTTCACTTTTTCTGCTTACTAATAAATAACTTGCTCTGAAGTAAATTGAATTGAATACAGTTTGCAAAGTACTGAAAAACAGTATTTTCTTAAAAAAAAGAACAATTGCTTGATGGGTTCAAGTCAAATTATTTCATCTTTTCCTATAATAAACTAACCATTCATATTAGTGTATTTTCTCTGGCAACATGAAGTAAGGACATGAAAATGTGTGTGTGTGATTGCTGGGGAAAAGGGGGTTGTATAACATATAATTTCTGTGAAGAGTCATTCACATAAACAGGTGGGAGAAGAAACAAGACAGCACTTATACTTGTGTACTGGCATAGCAGGTGCAAAAGAAACATGATCAGCTTGAAGCTATTAAAGCAATCTTAAAATTTGGGCCTCCAAATCATATTATGTTTGTGCTCATCAGCTTGGAGTCATTTAAGGAGACGATGAAGACCCTAATCCTTTGGCAGATGCTTATAGAAAAGAGAGGCCAGGCAAAGTGTACTCATTCTGACTTAAAAATTGACCTCTGTTTAGGTAGAGTTAATAATATACCTGGCCAAGAAATGGCCTTAGAGAAGAAAGTAGAGCATTCAAAGCAGTCTTCATGTAAGGTAAAAAAAAGTTAGTCACAAATGGCCTCACACTGTAATGGTTCTATGCTGAACTGAATCATGTAACATATCACACAGTTACACACAGCAAAATATATCACAAATAGAAAAGAAAAACTAGGTCACTAACTCAGCAAAGCTCTTAAATACAATTTAAGCATTGATATGTTAAAAATCTAAACAAGCCAGCACATTCCCAAGTGTTTTACTGGACAGGTTAGCTAATTTATGCTTTTTTGCTGTGACTTAATTCTGTGGCAAAGCTTTTGAAAATGCAGAATATTATATTTATATATGAAAAAAAACATAAATTTCATGCTTCAAACTTTCTTTAGACTAGTATAGGGGCTAAAAATACTGCCCCCTTTTTTTATGCTTTGTCAGGGTCCACAAGCACCACATAAGCACGTGTGACTTATTTCTCAGCAACTCATGAAAAGAAGTATTAGCTCAATACTGAAGATGAGGCAAATAAAAAGCTAGACTAGATTTATATTTCACAAATATCAGTGTATAAAGAATGTAATGGGAATGCATTTGCTACAAACAGAATAACCTTCTGTGCCAGTACACGTTCAGATGACGGCAAGAGCACAATGGAAAGAAGAACAAAACATTTAGGCCTGGATTCTCTACCCTAATTTTAGAAAGAAGGATCCTCAAATTAGTTGGTGCTATTAGTCACAATTCAGTTTGACAATATAAGCAAGCAGAAATTTTCTTTTCCTTTGCGTTCAAAACTGAAAAATCTGGATTTATAACATCACATTTTAATCATTACACACTAACAACTTACCAGAGTCACCATTCTCGCTTTTTATTTTTAATTCCAACTGAGCCTGCTTGTGCAGGCTCTTGTTTTGTAGCCTTCTCTGGCTTAGATTCTCTTCTCCATTACAGAGAAGGGAGTTTAACTTTTAGAAAAGAGGAGACGTTTCCAGCTATGCTCATCACTTGATGTAGTTAAGACATGCTGGAATAGTTCCAGCTGGCCAAGTAGTTAAACTAATGTATTCTAAACAACTCTCTCACTGTAGAAGAGTATCACTATATGATATTGATTGTCATACAAGATTGTTATCAATATAATATGATACCAGTATATCCCACTATAATTTGTCCAAGGAAGAAGTATATAGGTTTCTTATAGACCTACAGACTATAGACTATAGTCTATAGACTTCTTATAGAGTATATAGGTTTCTTATAGGTTGTGCATATATTGTGACCTGTTTCACTAAATGGCATCATTTGCTATGACAATTTATTAAAATTAGAGTTTTAGATTTTTTGCAACAAGAGTTGAATGACAAGGGTAAGGCAGGTATTTGCGGTCTATCAGACTTGCATGGTTGTGGGAGAGTATCGTATTTGAAAACTGTGAGCAGAAACAAATTCAGGACTAATGACACCCTAGAGATTAAAAAAAACCCTTGACTGTCATCTCAGCTGGAGCCCTTTCTTACAGAAGTATTATTACCAAATTGAGCATAAGCTGATGCAAATCATTCTATGAAACTACTTGCAAGACATGAACCATCAGATGTAGCTGTAAAATTTTCAATTGCAATTTCGGTTGAAGGGTGCTTTGATTATAATTAAACTCCATCTCCAGACAGGAAAGGCAAATCGTCAAGTTCTCCGCATGGTATTTCATTTTCAGATGCCGTTTCTTCACCTTTTCGCTCTGAAGGCATGACTCTGGAGTACAAATTACCAAGGAAGAGCTATAATTTTGGATCTGACATGAAAGAAATATGGGTGACTCATAGGCACTATGCATCTGTTACAATAACCATAAACACATGATTATCTAGTAGACTTAACGTGCAGTTTCTAGAAGAGAAAGCTGCATTTTCTCCTTTGAAGAACACTTTAGCTTCGACAAATAAACACAGGCACACAGGCACTCTGTTTCAGTTTATGACTACAATCAAGGTAAGGCATAAAGCACTCTGCAAGTGCAAGGTGTCTTTTGAAGAATAAAGACAGGTTGGGGCGGAGAGCTGCCACCCAAGAATTTCTTAAGATACAGAACAGATCTAACCATCTAATTCAGTAAAATACTGAACATGGTGCAAAGCTAGGAACAGTGTCTTAAAACTGAGTTAGAGATCAAGACAAAAATTGTAACGTGGGTGAGGAATCAGAGAAAGCCAACACGTTGGCATTGATGAGAGGACTCTATCTTTTGGAGTTTTTAAAGAATAAGTCTTGGGGCTGATGTTAGTTTGTGTTTCATGAACAATATCAACCAAAAAAGTATTTCAATGAGGTCTCCTGGTGACATAAACACACAGAAAAAAAAAACCCCACAATCTATAACTTCAGTATTTTTAACTGCATTTCACCTTTATTTTTAGACTCTCTTCATTTGGAATGATACCAGTGATCGTATTGATGTATCTTCTCTAATAAGAGAGAGAAGAGCCATGTGTATCATATATCATCACGCCCAGTACAGTGTCTACTTGTATTTTGTGACTTTACCAACCTGGCATGTGTTTTTCTCCTGGTACTAGGGACTAGGGTTTTTCTTTCACTGGTACTAGGGACATTCATGGGCAGGAAGACAGGAGGCTGCCTCGATTTCCTCTTCTGATGGTCCCTGCTGATGTTCAGTATGTTCTGATATTTGAATAGGGAGGTACCTGTAAAGGGCACAGTTTAATCTACATCTTAATTCAGAAGTGGTAAGGGTGGAAGTAAAAGGTTAGTACTGGCATCAATAGCCCAGTGGATATCAAAAACAAGCAAGTGCGCTTCATCCCTGAGTACAAACAGCCTTTTATGAATCCTCAAAGTAAATTACTACACAAATCAGAAGCTAAGATTACCAGGTGGCATTTTAATAAAGAAATCTTCCTCATTCGGGGAAACCTCATGGGTATGTTTAGGGAGGAGTTTATCCAGAGATTAGATACAGTAGGCAAAATATTACCCAGTGAAGACTTCTTGTAGCTTACCAGCTAAGATATGTTTTTAAGAATTTTTAGGATCCTGTATGATGGATACTAGAAAACCCTCATGATGATTTGTGCTGTCAAATATGCTCTAAAACTGTGTTTGTTATCTGTAATTTAACGTTGTGCTCTGCTAGAACAAACATGGTCTTTCATCCTTGCACCTGCCTGGTGTTGAGAGAATGTTCAGGTAAAGCTAATAAAGTTGTGAGACATCCCTCTTTGGGACAAGGAACCTAATTAAAGTAATGTGTTGGTGGGGACGGAGTCTGCAAAGCATATTTAGGTGCCTAAGGAATCAGTGGGCATTTCTTGCCCTGCTGCAAAGATTAGAGTGGGGATTAGCACTTCCAGGGTTCTGGAAGAAGCTATTGGGAAAGGTTGGTGCAGAGGATAAATCAGCATAAATCAGATAAATCAGCGACACGGGCTAAGAGAAAATACAGACTCATAAGAATGACACTGTCAAAAATGTGATTAACACTCCGTAGAACACTTTTAGAAAGAGTGGCTGAAGTCCTGTTGTTAGCTTTTTACAGGCAGGTAAAACAAAACACAGAGATTTGCATTTTATTGTTATGAACAGGAGGTGGCACAGCACAACCACTGCGGGACATGGCCGAGGGCAGCAGCCTGCCGAGCAAATCACTCTTCTGTATCAAGCTGCGCTCTGCCTCCTTTGGAACTACATCTATAAGTGAGCTAAGATACCTTCTTCCAAAACTCGGACCCTGAAAACTCTTGTTCAGACTCCATCTAACAAAGAGGGTGCCTAAAATGTCCAGCACTGCCCCTGTCTTGGTAAATGTATGAAGCAAAGGGTCTATCCCAGGCCCAAGACCCGTGCAACTCGTAGTGGAGCTCTGTCTCCCCTGCAGTATGGCTGATGTTCTCAAGAACAAACACGGTCAAATCACAAAACTGATCCACCCCATGATGCAATTGTGGTCTCTCATCACCCTTTTATTCATGGGTCTGATTTATACAGAGTGCTCATGGAAGCTGCAACTCTTCTTTCCCCGCTCCTGCATGAGGGTATTTTAATGCACAGCTCGCTTAAGGCTTCTATAGAAAGTGAGGGTTTCCTCAGGCCTTCTTGCTAAACTGTGCTTTTCAAGGAATAATTTAAAATCCAGGAAATGGAGACACTTATCCAGCACATGCTCTCGCTATTTTCTATTAGGTATTCAGTGCCTGGAGTCTAGCTCTGACCTCTCAATGAAATGCCACAGCTAGCAGGCTACAGAATCATTCTCACACTTATTTGCCATGGTCTAGTAAGTACTTCATTATCTTAAATACACTGGAAGTGCGACAGAAGGAATTGAAAGCTATTCAGGTCAGGACAGCTCTGTAAATCAAGGGATTCTCTTCCCTCACAAACTGCCTTTTCCAATGCACTACAGCTTCACATAAACTTTCCAGAACGGGATAACTAGCTACAGCAAAGCCATGCGAGCCCTCCGCACAGACTGCCACTGACTCCCACTGAATATACTGGGACAGGCCCGAGCCACAGGTCCCTGTATTTGCTGCTCCTACTAACAACATAAATATCTCATAGGTATTGTCAGACTCCACTGAGTATCTGCTTTACACAGCTATTTTTTAATTACAAGAATTACACTTTCCATCAGAAATTTTTGTCTGACAAAATGATTTAACTCCTTAATTCTGATTTGATACATTCCCAGAAGGATTCATGGGCTATTTGCTTGTTCCACATGCTTCCTTGTTCAGCACAAATGCACTGAATAGGCACCAGGCTGCCAAAAAGCCTTTAGCAGCTTCAGTAATTGAGTGCTATCTCCTTGGCACCTCAGTACCAGGCACCTATGGATTAACATTTAGTCCACAACAAAGTAGCTGAACTTTAATTCCCTTGTGTGAACAAAGCCCCTGAGTGCATGATTAAATCAACGTGTTTTTCCAGCACTCCGGATCTGTGAAGCACATTTCATAACCCCAGCTAAGCAAACTGCACAAAGCTCTAATCTTTGGTCAAAGTCTCTACAATGTATTTAGCTTTCCATGGAGCGCGAATGAATTGCTAGAAATCCTAATGAAACTTTCCCATCTTTACTTGCCAGTCAAACTCTCTTTAGTTCATAAGCAATTGCAGTTGTAACAAATTTGGTAAATCCGTGTACACATACTCTGTGTATGTCTGCTAGACCAGAGAAAATTACTAGAGCTCTAGGAATGTTTTAAATCATTTCGTTTTTCCCCTGACAATAGCCATCTTTTAAAAAGGATAAATCTGGTGTTCTGAACCTAGTGCTAGAGTGTTCATTCATGATTAGACATGCTTGCAAAACACTGCTTTACTATAGTGTCTGTATTTTGTAAGAGTCTCTACAAGGCAACATTTTTGATAAACCAGAGACAGAACTGAAATTTGGAATATAGAGAGAGTTATTTGTCTGTAATTCTAACTGTCTTCCACAGTGCATGACTAAGAGGGTCTAAAAGGCCACTTAACATGGAAAGCACATCAGTTGCTGTACTTCTGTAAGTAACTCTTTCTTTTAGTCAGAAAATTAGATGTTGATGCTTGCTCTTAGATTTGTAAAACTAGGTTATTCAGAAACTGCTGCATTCCCAATACAAAATCGGAGAATTTCTCCAGATGTTAAACTATATCCTTGATTTCTGGTCTTTGCATTAATACTTCACTGCAATAATTCAGTTGTCCATAAAACCAAACAGAAACTCTGGAGAAGGTGTAAACCCGCTCTAAGCTGTGCTTAGGATTACTTTTTGTTTTCCCCACATGCACACTTTTCCCTCACACTTCCAAAACTCCTGCTTGACACCAGAGGCCAAAGCCCTAATATTCTCAGAACTCTTGCAGCATGTTTAATAAGCGAAATGTGTATTACATTATGTTCTGCTGAAGACCTCACCTTGCCCTTTTTTTGTTTATTTTCAGTACGCTGAGTAACTATTGCTCATCTGCACGTACACAATATCCAAGACAGCCAGGAAGCAAACAATGGAGAGCCAGAACAGGAATGTCTTGTCCATATCACTGTTACAATTCATAGCACAACTATAAGTGAATTTTGCTGATAAAGTCTTAAAATGAACTTTGACAGTATCTTCAGCTCTTCTTTTTAATGCCCGTTCTGAAATTCTTACTTGCAAAATTCTTATATGTAGAAATTGGATACTTGCTTTTTTTTGCAAAAGCAAGCACTGTTTCCCTAGTTTTATATTTACCTACGCTACAAATTCCTGCCATAAAACTTTTTGGAGAGAAAAAAGGGAGTGCAGCAAGAGAGTACAGGCAATAAACAGGCTTTATTAGCCAGAACAATGTTCAGCACTTTGTAAATTCTTGGGAGATTTTTCCCTGTATTTTATTTCCAGGAAAAATAATAAAGTATCTTTCTATGTACCTGTTTCTTGATGGTCACAAACTAATTGGGCCAATGTCTCACAAATTGCCTAATTGGCTGAACATCCATAGCCTTCTGATTTTAATCAGGGACACATGGTGCATATCAATAGCCTGCTTTGTTACCGCGCAGGTGGATCTAGGACTGCTACTGTCCATTTTCAATTAAATTGTATTTAAAAAGAACAACAACATGACCTTTTGGAATGCTGCATAATAGGTTTAAAACTTAAGCTTCTTTTTTTTTTTTTTGGCATAGTTAACTAACAAATAGAAATAAGCACCTGTCATTGCAGTGTATCACCGAGGATCAGCCCTTGACCCAATGCTGGATATTCTAGGTACATCTTGTGATGATAATATGACCTAAAACCATCAAGTTCAAGCACACAAAGTTGTTTGTCTCTATAGCCCAGGAGAGCCTGTTTGCATTTATGTGAGAGAGGGGACTAGAAGCCACAAAAAAAAGAGCAGCCCCAACCGAATCACGTAACGTGACAGAGCTCCTGTCCCAGGAGGCTCACTCTTCAAGCAGACAACTGGGGACAATACAAAAGCTGATGAAAGGCCTTGCTAAGGGAAAGAGCGAGTCAGTGACAGGGCTGACAACAGAACATTCATCTTTTAATTTCTAAGATGACAGCTCACAAAATCCATTCTATTTATCTTCCCTGCTCCCAGCTCCTCAGTGTCTCTTAGTGTAAGGCCTAGGTGACATCTCTGAAAGGCCTCAAAGAAGCCAAGTAGATTTTACTATCATCAGGGCAATTTTCCTCCTCTTCAGGTTACAACTGTTCCCTTTGCCTACCTGTGGCGATAGCAGTTGCCAGACAGCAGTTGCAGTATAGTTCTGCGCATGAGCTGATTAGATAACTGAAGTAAGAGCTATAACGTTACAGCCAAGCACATCACTACTTAGGAACCTTTAGCTACACCATGAGATTTAATAAACATCCTTTTAAAGACTAAAAGACATGAGAAATTTTTATTGTATAATATAAATGATACTGCAGAGGCTGATCACATAGGAGAAATAATGTCCCTCCAGTATGTGCTGGCCATGTTGCTGAAAACCTCCCTGCTCTCTTCATGTTGTGTTGAACAGCTGGCAGGGAAAGGTACACTCTTTTTAACAGGAAAAATCTGTAACTCACGTGCCTCAATGTTTGGGAATAATACTTCTTCCAAATGGTGCATGGGTGAGCTATCATCTTTCAGGGCTCAGGAGCAGTCCCCCCACACAACTCATTACTAAATGAGATGGAAACATAAGAGAAAAACAATCGTGATAATAAATCACTAAAACAAAGATGAAATTATTCACAAAGCATAATAGCTTTAACAAAGGGAACACAGAATCTCTCTAGATTGAGGTCAGAGGTGACTTTATATAATTGATTATAAGGTGCTTTAGGTCATGTTCTTGACCTATATTAGTATGACTGTATTCATGTGCAAGAGTAAACAAGCATCTACCCATGCCCAGATCGAAACCAATCCAGAAAAGGCAAAAAACTACCCGCCTCCTTCTTTAAGAAGCTATTCTGGAGCTGAAGAGATTTCAACCTTACGGCTGGTACTCAATTGCTGGTGTCTTTTATTATGCAACTACTTATGAGATTCATTACATGCAGATCCATCTAGGAATATAAATGTGGCAGAGAGTAGAAAAGAACTGAGAAACAAATAATATTAGAATCATCTAACGATCATTTGAAAACATCTGTAATCACACGACCATCTTCACACATTTATGTGTTAGGAAACAGACACTCGGTGATTCAAAGATTTGTCTTCAATATTTAAGGACAGGATTTCAAGGGGACTTGAAAAAAAATGCCCCTGAAAGGGAACCGGGACAGGAATCTACCGAAGTAAGTGCAAATGTGCACATTATGTTTGGGTGGTTGGCTCCACCTTCTATATCTTCACTGTACATACAAATTATGTAATATGTAAAATGGGGCCTAAGGGTCTAAAAAACATTTTTTTTTTTGCCTCCCCTGAGGCCCCTACTCACCAGCTGGGACAACTTCATTGGTTCAAAAGTTGCATTATCTTTGCCTGCCCTTTGTTTGAGACACTGGTTTATGCTCATCAGAAGGAATTCCACTCTTTTCCTTGCACTTAACAATGCAGCTCCCCAAATTATTCTAGCAATTTGGACGCTGACATCAGACACTTTGGTCATAAGCACCCCAAAGGGCTTGCCAGCTTCCTTGGGTTCATTGTCTCCCTGTCAATGCAAGTACCTCAGAACTGAAGGTTTCGCTTCGGTTCACCTCAGACAAGTGTGAAAATAAAAGCAGTAAAATTTATTCTAGCAAACCAAAAGATTATGTTCTGGATTATGAAACTGGAAGCACACTTGGAAAACGAATCACAAAATAAAGTCATCCACACTTAAAACACACCTGATATGGGTATTTTTTCCTTTCTTAAATATACATGGCAGAAGTATAGCGACTTCTAAAGAGAAGCTATAGGACCTCAGTTAGCTTTTGGAGGCCGGCCAGAAGTACTGGGCAAACTACAGATTGAAAAACACCTCTGGGGAATTGTCTTTGAGAAGTGGACCTCTCTGAGCCTTTATTCAGAAACAGAAGCTAAAAGGGCAGCTCAGTAGCATTCGTTCTCTGAAATGTTTTCATTTCCAGTTGACCTAAAAGGTTACCTTGGAAGCTGGCAATCTATCCTTCTTTGTAGATACTCCTTTATAACTTGTAATCTGATTTCAACTTTTCTTGAAAACCATTCCTGGCATATTAATATCAAAGATGAGAGTTAGCCCTTGGAAATTTTCTTCTCCTTTTTTATTAGTTTTAGGAGTCCTGCTGAGAACAACCTCTGAAGGTAGCCAGGCTCCACAAATTAGTTCCATATAAATATTTAAATACTTGAAATGTGTCAAGTAATGTGTTAAGCACTCTCAGGAACATCTAACTACACTGAACACCATTTTCATACTAAACTCACAGACTATGTAGAACAGCTACTCCTCTCCCTTAAAAAGTTAAATAAGCCGGTCTCAAAGCACACCTATCAGATTAACCTCATTTAGGAACATAGAGGCAATTTCCATTTTCTTTCATAACACTCAATGGTGATATCTCCCGCTCTTCTGAGAACTGCAGTTATGAAAAACACAGCTTCAACTCTCTCATCTGCTACAGGGATTTAAAATCTGCAACACCCACTTTCCTGGAGAACATCCTAACTATTAATCTAGATGGCTCTTCGGAAAGATTTATTTGGCCAACTAAGAGAGAGGGCATGAATCAATAACCTATTAAGTTAAAAGGCTTGAGCCTGTTACTACACCTGGGTCCTAGTAAAGAAGAACCTAACCTTGGCCTCTGGGAAAATAAATAAAAAAATAATAAATACTCGTATTGCCTAGTGAGAGAGTCACATGCTGTCAAACTCTCACGCTTTTCAGGTAAAACTCTCTCTACTGCAACATGAAATGGTTGCAGGACAAGGGATAAAGAGTTCTCCATGGGCACCATGAGAAGTTGCCATACTCACTATGCCATAGCGTCCCCTTTTGGTTCCAGCGTCCATTTCAGTGCTAGAGTCTTGTTGGAAGGTCAGCATAAACCAGTAGCAGTGTAAACCCAAGGATAGGGAAGCAGCAGTTCCTTAGATCTCATCCCAGATCCAAGTTTCTGTGCTGTAGTTTTTCTAAAATTGATATTCACATCAGTGAAAGACTAGCACAAAACATAACTAAAGGCATTAACCTATTTCCTGATCAATATGACTTCAATGACTCTTAAACAGGATCAATCTGATTCCTTCCTCAGGCACTCATTTGAAAAACAAATTTTTGGTGAATAAAGCATGTCAAATTTATTATAGAACAGTATTGCCCTCCTGTGGCCAAAGACTATTTTGAATAAATGAATGAAAACCTTATGATGGTTCCCCTTTATTTATTTGTTTCTTGTGAGTCTTTCCTTTGAAAGACTGGCTATCTTCTGAGGAGCTCAGAACTGGGGACTCGCCTCCAATCCATTCCAAAGTTCAGATCCAGAGCTTGGTTTGGCATTTATCGCATAGTAGCAGAATAGAAAATAAGAAGTAGATGTGAAACCCTCTGGCTTCTTATATCTCTCTTCTTTAACTGATGATATTATTCATATTGGAAATTAGGATTATCAGTGCTCATTTCAGCTGTCATGTTTAATAGCGACAGCATCGCTTTCCACAGAAAGTCATCAATTAATCAGTCTTCTTCTCCATTATACTGCTTTTTAATTCAAATGTAGAACCACAGCCTGACCTCTTTAAGTTGAGAGACAATCTTCTGTCCCTCCCCGGGAGCAGGCAGTGGCCTCACAGACCTTACCCAAAACCCATGTAACTAAACAGATTCTCTCTGATTTAAGTCTTCTGGATCATGTTCTTGGTGACTTAGCTGTAATGTGGGGGTTTTCAGATACAAAGAGCAATGACACCACAGACTGCAATGCAGTGCAGACACACACAGACCGGGGACTGAGAGCAGGTTCTCTGCAACAAAACCAGGGTCCCCACCAACTGCAGAGTCAAGGTGCAAAGCAAAATAGATCCTCCCATCTATTATTATGCAAAACATCCTCTGAAATTCCCATAACTTCAGCAAACGGGAAAGCCTGATCAACACAACTAGATTTTTTTCACAAAGTAAAGAAACAGGATTTGAACTTTTAAAATATTTCCTCAGCAACATATCTAGTGAAAACTGTTGCAATAAAGGATTTTGAAATATAAACGACAGTCTGAATGTGGATTAAAACACCCTCAGTTCTTCACAAGCAAGTACAATGCTGTAAGTGTGGTTGAAAATTAAGTTACGGCTTCTGTGAACATTAATTGCATTTGACATATTCAATGCAGTGTGCTTGACCTGATCTGTTTTAACTGTCTATGGTCAGCTAATACGGCGCCGCATGTTTGTTCAGCTGTCAAGGCTGCAGAAATAAGTATAAACATCTCAGTTTTATGATTGTCTAAAGTGCAAGAATGACTTACCTTTTCTTTCTCTTTTTTCTGCCAGGCTTGTCACTGACACTGTCAGTGCTGCAACAAATTTAAAGCCTGTTCATCACTGGTAGTGATGCAATAGATTTAAAGTGAATATTAAAAATAATGATGGTGATTAAAATTTTAACTTCTTAACACGACTATTCATGTCTGACTCTTGTAGCTCTTCTGAGGCATAGAACAGAAATAATCCGATGCGCTCAATATCCCTGATATAGCAAAAGAATGGCCAAATCCTGTCTCTACTTTTAAACCTGTGGCAAAGCCCCGTTTCCTATTTGATTTCCTAATTGATTTATGAAAGTCTGAGAGGAAAGTCTCCTATGAACGACTAAATCTGGTCAAAATCCTCTCCAAAGCCATCTGTGTAGCTTTAACCAAGTATGACTTCAATTTATACAGGTGTTTCAGTATTTCCTACACTGGGATTTTTGTGCTCGGTTGCAAGGAACACCTATTCCATTCAGATTGGAGAAATCACTCACAAATAATCCATACCAGAAATAGTGGATAGATTGTGATCAAAAACCACAAAAGGATTTTAAGTTGGTTCTGGACAATGTACAACCCAAAACAGAGGATTAATATGAATCCTGTCCTGTACTTAACTGCATCTGTAATCGGAAATTCCTGAAGGGACCTCTGCTTCCAAAACCATTTTGTGCAGACTGAGCACACAGAACTGCAGCCTGGAAGAAGAATATTGGAAAGCCTCTATCACACAGATTTTCTGCCTGGCTCTTCCAGCTGCTGCAGTTAGCAGCCACACGCATAGTAGTTAGAGATCTATCATCATACAAAAAATTGAACGGTGCCACCAAAAATGTTTCATTGCCCATTTATTCATTAATTCAGTGCAATATATGCTTACTGATATAGGCACTTAAGATGACACTAGAGAAATTAGGTTTGTTACTACTGTGTTTAATTGGGCAGATCACTGAAGTGCTTCGAACAGAGGTATGACAGGAGCAGTATCTTTCCAGCTCTGGCTCTGCCGCTCTGTTTCAGTAAGGATGTTCAGTAATCACATCCTTCTGTAACATGTCCTCTGGCACAGGTGAAATATCAAATCTCATCTGAGGAACCCTGAAGCTTTCCTCCTTTTCCTTCCCAACCCTGTAGCAGCAAACAACCACGTTTGGATCTCGCTACTTATTCCCAACTGCCACAGATTTTGGATTGTTCACTTTACTTCTCTGTCTTTCCTTAACAATTTTTATTTTGGATGCTATCTAGGAAAAACAAATCAAAATGATTAAGTGGCTCACAATTATATTTACATTTATTTATATTTTTGGCTGGTAGATTTGTCATCTGTGGTGCTCAGTACTAGCTATGCTGCATTTAACATTATGCAGAACCATTCTTTTCATTTAAACACTTCTTGAAGACTTTCAGGAGATAATTTTCTTGGCAGTTATGCTGATTTCTTCTTTGTCGGTAGCCCATCTTGCAGAAGAAAGACTCCGGCAGCAACAACTGGGTGCAACAGCAGCACACCACCAGCTACTGCAGCTTTCTTCTTGTCTCTGATCCACACTATACCTGAGAGACTAACTTTGCTATACCTCCTGCAGCTCACACTCACTTGTTATTTTGTACTTGTAAGCTCAGTATTTCTTGCTCTGTTGTATACTTTCACCTACAGCCCTTCTTCACAGCATGTCTCTACTTCAATTGTGTGCATTTCAGGCAAGGAACTTTTCTTTTCCTCTGGCTCCTAAGGTATTTTTCAGGTTGTCACATGCTATAAAGGAATAAAATGATGAGAATTGCTCTAGTTCTTGGAACTGGTGTGATCTTATCTCCCTCTATAATTATTGTCCTGTGGGGATCATATCTGCTGAGCAGATGTTCAGCCATTACTACTCAAACTTTCTTCAGCTGAATTCCTCATAGCCATTAAGGATAACAAAATATCCTCTGAAATTAGCACGTGGTTTGTGGAGTTTTAACTGAGCTGTGGTGTCTCCTTCTTTGCTGAAATTCTCTGTGAATACCCACTGGGAAGATCTCAAATGTAGCAAGTGATGGACAATTTTTCTAGCTCTGAAATTGTCTGTCTGAATTTTTCACAGGAAGTGTAGCTTTTTCAGCTGGACTAGAAGATCCCATCTGCTTATTTGGCTCAGTTTTCTACAGCTCCCATGACCCTTCTTCTGTCTAAACAGCTGAAACTTCAGAAACAGTAATTAGAATGAAAACTACTTTTACACTCTCAAGTGTTCATGCCAGAGCTTGTAATGCTCTAAAATGCCAAGCCAGCTTTGAAGGCTGCTCATAGAAAATTCAATCCCCCATATAAAAGTAACTTGCAAAATATCACTGCCCTCTTTGAGAGCTCTGGTGAGAAATATTCCAGCAAATAAAATCTTTTTGCATAGCTGAACACACATTAAAAAAAAAATAGCCATATTTAAATGACAGAGCACTGCAAAAACAGCTCTTCCTTTGGTATCTAGGAAAAAAGTTTTGAAAGACAGGCATTGTCTGGTAAGGTTTGAAATGGATACAGGCAACTGCAGGGGAATGTGAGGAAAAAAGGATAAAGGCACGTACTATACAGCTATACTTCAAACGTGGTGATGTGATACTGAAGTAGAAAATGAAGGAAGTTCATGAAATTATCTAAACAAAGCATCTAAGCCCAGTAACTGGAGGAATCCATGTTGTACCCATGTACATATATCGCGCACTCATGGACCTTCATCCTGATCATCCCAAATGGGAACAGGGTCAGTCACTGGTACCGTTTGTGTGAGAGCTCTGTGTCTGTCTGTTAATCTGTGCACATGTATATATGTTCCTCACACATGTTTCTAAGTACCTCCTAGGAATACACAGCATCCTCACTACAGGCTGGGCTTGGGGGCCGGGAGCTGCGGTGGCCCTGATTCGGCTGCGTCTCATGCTGGATTCGTCCTTGTCTCCGTACTGGATTCGACCACATCTCGTGCTGGATTCGGTCGCTCCACCCTAACAGCTACTGGAGTCACACGAGGCAGAAACAATTCAAGGTGGCAACAGGGCCACACATGAACATTCAGGCACATTAGCTCTGCAGTGAAGACCTCATATTCTCACACCTCACAGCAGTCAGCCATCTAGAAGTCATCAGAATCGCTGTCCTACGTTTCTGCAGGAAGAAACAGAAGTTAAACCGCAAGAGTACTTTTAAGGAGTCCTTAACTAAATTCCTGAGCAAAAAAAGACATAGTTACTCTGACAGAAACTTGATGTAAAGGAACCCTGGAGAGGAATGTATCTGTCAGGTTTGTTTCTGCTCTGCACTGCTGAGCTCTCCAAAGGAGCATTCAGGAGGAAAAGACTTCCAGACGATTATTTGTAATAGTCTTATCAGAGAAAAATGTAGCACTTACATATATAATATTCAAGGCCATGACACCTGTCAATTTCCAGAATCATTTTCTTAAATTTCTATTATGTTTTTTGATTGAACTAGACCCCAACCATGAGTTATGCTGATGGCTTTCAGCTCAGAGAGGAGCTGTTTTTCCCTGGCAGGTGAGATACCTGTTTCCATTTAGTTTGTTTATTTTACATCAATTGTTTATTTTACACTAATTCACACGCCCCAATTCTATAAAAAGCTTACCTGTACCCTTAGTATTAAAAATATACATAATCTCACTGCAATAAATTTCATGCAGGACTATGAAAGAATAAGGGCTTCTCAAACTCTAATCTGAGCGCTAAAGAAACCATGTCTTAAAGACTTAAATCTTATTCAGTATAAAACTTCTGCTCATTGAAATGAATTAAAATTTCACTTAAGCAATCTTTATCATACCCTTAGCATTTATGAAGAAAGAAACACATGTTGAGAACTAGATAAGAAGGAAAGTGGGATCCACTGCAACAAGCTGTAAAGCATCTAGAGTTGTGGTCAAAAGAATTAAAACAGTCAAGAAGAATGCCAATGAATACTTTTTTCTCCTCACAAAGTCAAGGCCACAAATTGGCCACAAATATCCTTTTTTAGAAAGACACGATTCATAAGGGATTATCAGTAGCAGACAGTTACCTTTAGCGTCACCTGAAGTATACTTTAAACACGTTAGCTAGAGTACTTGCAGGAAGATAATAGAAATACAAAATTGTTAACCACCCATCTGAATTAACTACTTGTGAAACATATTTTGCAGTGATATTTTACAAATATCATTGCTTTTCTTTCACTAAAAGAACACACATTAAAAAAAAAGAGAGTAAGAATGCATATTTCAAAATAAATTCCAAACTGGTTTGCTCTTTGCAATACTTCAGTAATTCACATGAAAGACAGAGGTAAGATACTAATATGATAACAACAATTTCCTCAGTTTGTCTTTTGTGCATATTATGTGATTCATTTTTTTCCAGTTTGAGATTAACTTCTTTCTTTAATGCAGAGAATTAAATCCAGAGAAAATAAAGAAGTTGTTTAGGAAAAAGAAAGCAGTTACCTTGCTTAAATAAAAGGGACCATATGAAAAATAACGGGTTTAGTACACACCATGACAGAGCAGTTTTCCTACAGTCTGGATTTGGCTCAAAGCAGCTGTACAAGTTCATAGGCTGGAAAAGGGCAAATGGTTTGGATTTGTGAGAACAGGGAGTCGAGGGTCACTCCTGCAGGCAACCAGGGAGACTGATGCTGGCCGGAGGAGGGACAACTTCTCCCCGCTGAAAACAGTCTGCAGAGCAGAGGAAGGCTGGCGAGGCGGAACAGGGACAGCCCTTAGGCCTTACGAGGAATGAAAAAATGCATGAGGTGTTGCTAAGACAACTGTGAATTTCTATCACTGTGAGATATCACAGACTCCTGAAGGGAATGGCAGAAGAATCCAGCATCCAGCTCCTTTTAAGCCTGCAGAAAGACTCAAAACTGATGTCCAGAAGCTGCCTTTGACCTTGCTGAGTTACAGAAGAGCACACGGGGAAAGAGGAGACTTCAGTCCTTGCCAAAAAGGGATGTGCCTTTGATGAGAGATTTGAGCTCAGTGCAGATATGAATCTCTGTTTTGTACTGGAAAACCGAAAGGACATCTGAATCAGAGAATCACAGAATGGCTGAGGTTGGAAGGGACCTCTAGAGATTATCCAGTCCAACCCCCCTGCTCCAGCAGGGACACCTGGAGCATGTGGCACAGGGTGGCTTCTAGGCGGGTTTGGAAGATCTCCAGAGAAGGAGACTCCACAACCTCTCTGGGCAGCCTGTGCCAGGGCTCTGTCACCCTCACAGGAAAGAAATTTTTCTTTAAGTTCCTATGGAACTTCTGGTTCTTCAGTTTGTGGCTGTTTCCTCTAGCCCTATCAGTAGCCACCACTGAAAAGAGACTGGCCCCATCCTCCCCACTCCCTCCCTTCAGGTATTTATACACACTGACCAGGTCTCAGCCTTCTCTTCTTCAGGCGGAACAGCCCCTGAACAGGCCCGTATTTATTAAATAAATATTTAATTTAAGCTGAGTTTGAACACAGGGAACAAAACACCTCTGTATACAGTTAATATATAACACCCAGCATGATGATCTTTCTTCCACTAGTTACAGAGAGTAAAACAAGGAAAAGGATGCCTCTGTGTTCACAAATCCAGAGGCAAAAACTGTACTCAGAGAAGGCTGCTGTCTCTGCGCAAAGACAAGCAGGCAACAGCAGAGCCCTCTTGATCCAGAAAGATGCTGGGTTACCAACTCCTGACAACCTCAAAGCACTTACCGGCATGGACAGCAAGCTCAGCTCCTGAACCTTCACAAGGATAAACAAATAAACAAATAAACTGTGACTTAATCCTACATATAAACAAATCCTGCAGAATTAGAGATATGACTGGTGTTAATGGACACTTCTGGTTCTCTTTTAAAGCTCAGGTCACACCTCTGATGAAGCTACAAGGGAATCTTGACTCTCTGCGGACCCTTGTATTCTTGTAGAAATGCTCTGTACGATTTAATAAACGTGATACTGCTATAGCTAGAAGGCAGACTGCTTAAAAAGCATTGCCCAAATAATAGAAAGACTTCACAGACTAGAGCAACTACATAGGAATCCATAACTGGATGGACTTTTGAATTAGAAATTACCTGAGTTATTTTTCTTTTTTGCAATTACATTCTAGAAAAAGGTTACATTATTCTGTTTCCTTTCCTATGGATAGGAAAGGAAAAGTTAGTCTTTGCTTGAGCCTCTGTCCAAGCTATGTGCTACGATATATTGTAATTTACTGAACCACTAAGCAATGTTGGGCATCATGATTTATCTCCTTCAAATTAGGAAAAAACATATTTATAGAATGGTATAAGTCTGATCCTAATTAGGATTCATAATTGTTTGTCATTCTGAAATCTTTCACTGACTTTTTTTGTAGCATATCTTTAGGAATGGGCCTATATAATAAAATATACATAGCCAAGAGACAATTATTATTGCTTTTACATTTTGGACACACTTTTCTACTTAGATAAGCACAAACGATCTCTATATTATATAATCTCAGGGATGATCAAGGAAGGAGCAGACTGATAAATTTAAGTTCACAGAATCTGCCCATATTTTAACTAAAAGGGAGCATGATCTTAAAAGCAGCCTAGAAAAAAAATCCACCCTAGCTAATGTAGTTTCAAAATTATTTGCCTTCTCTAGATACAGATGATCTAAAATAATTTAAATTATATTCAAAAGGCAAGCCTACATGCCCTTTGTTTGGTCAAGACAGACAAGAAAGGGTGTTTAAAATGTTTTTTGCTGGGTTACAATTAGATATAGGTTAAAGAGGAGTAGCAGGGCATAATTTGTTGCTCATTATGGTGTTGGGCAGACAAGGGTATATGACATTAAAATAATGAAATCCATGTGGGTAAAGTTACAGGTCATCTGACTCTGGCTTAGTCTAGTGCTAAGGTTGGCTAAGAATTCAGAAAAAGATGAGTTTATGGTTTGAATATACTGCTCACTTACAAAAACAACCATAAAGCCCGTGTCTGCGGACACTAGTAGCTTTATTTTTTTGTTTGCTTGCTTGTCTTTATAACAAACCCAGATTATGTTAAAGGTTCTGTTAAATGTGTTTAAAACTTTTCCATTTTTTGGTATAGACAATATATAGTATAATCCAAGACAACAGGTTTAACACTTCTGGTATTTATACCAGTTTTAATACAGTCCAAGTTCAGCAGAGCAGCTCAATTGCACTAGAATAAACTGAAGAGAGAATTACACCCACAGTGCTCAAGAATGCAGCTAATTTCCCAGTACCTCCCACTGCCCATGTTTGATATTTACTGTAAGGTGTATTCCATGATGAGTTTCATCTTATCAACATTAATGCAAATCCAAAATCTCTTAATAGAGGTCAACAGAGTCGCTTCGGCTTTTTCACTGTCGGAGTGAAGCACTTGGACCAGGATCTACAGACCACCACAGCAAATGGTTTACTCACTTTACTTAGATCTAAGAGCACTGCAGAATCACATCCAACCAATTACCATGAGGAAAATAATAGCGTTGCACTACTTATTTGCAAAAAAAAAAAATAATAATAATAATAATAATAATAATAATAATAATCCCAGTGTAGGTCAAACCATTCAAACAACAAAGACTTAAAGCTGTCCACAGGCTCAATACAATAAAAGGAGTAGGGACCTGTATGGAGACCTAATTTATTTGCAGACAGCCTGGAAACTGGAAACTCAGACAATCAATGCTACGAATGACAGACAAAAACCATCTGTTCCAAAATGACTCATCAATACATATAGACAGTCTAACAATGCAACTAAAACAAGCTTTAAATCCTAAAACTGATGTGAAGAGCTCTACAAGACCCTGAGGAGGCTGTTGGGCTTGTTTTCTCACCATTATTTTGCTGGCATACTGCATTATTCAAAAACAGAAAAATAGTCTTTGTTTGAGAAATGAGGTGACTCTCAGATACTTTAATTCTCTTTTGCAATTTGGTCTTAAGGCATCAGCATCTAGATTGCTACAACTGAGATTCTCAGCACTGAGTTATGAAACTGGGGCAGAGCAAAGACAACCATATTACTTACCAGGCATTGTATAATTCTCAAAAATTGAAAATCCTGTAAAAATCCTCTCCAGGGCATTGTTTTCAGAAATCTCATTATATTTTTACACCATCTCTTTGTTTTCATGGGACTGATTTATAATGTGTGAAGGTTTGGTGCTGAGTGCACTGCAGAGCTACGCTGTAGGTCACACTACACGCTCTAGTCACACAGGAGGAGAATTGACAAAGTGAACGTGGGTTCCAACCCCATGTCATGACCACGCAATACCCATCCCACTTCCACCATTAGCCAGTACACCAATACCCTACAAAATTTGAAAGCAGAATTCAAAACACAATTTTCTAACTAAGCCAGAGACCTAATACTAATATGCAGTGTGCAGAGAATTTATCAAGAAAAATAAATAAACATACAAGAGCTTTCTTCACTCTCTTCCCCTCAGTAACACATGAAGGATGCATCATATGAACTTGCATTCCTATCACAGCACCAACTTCAGTGCATTTTTAGTGCCTGGGAGAAGTGTGTAACGCAGTTCTGCATTACTTATTGGGCATTTTCTCAGATGGGCACTTGCAGCAGGGCGCAGAGCACCACGCCGAGCCCATAGGTAGCCCCACGAGCGCCGCGTTTTTGCCTGTCTGCGCGTCCAGCATTCCCGCGAGACAGACACACGAACGGGCCGCGGGGCTCCACGAGGTCCGCCCCTATCAACGGCCGCCGCGGGGCAGGCCGGGAGTTGTAGTCCTCGCGCGGCGGGGCAGGCCGGGAGTTGTAGTCCCGCGCGGCGGAGCAGCGGGCGGCGGGACATGGCGGCGGTGCCGCGGTGGG
>JAWLRI010000332.1:5287158-5300809 GCA_034781795.1 Crypturellus tataupa | reverse complement strand
CCCGACGCAGCCCCTGGCGGCACCGGGCCCGTGACCGCGGCCCCCGCCGCTCCCTCGCGCACAGGGACCGGCGCTCACCGCGCCAGCGCCCAGAGCTGGGGACGCGTCACGGGAAAGGGCCCCGGGACCGGCACTTCTGAAGGACTTGGCTTTCCCCAGCCCCCCAGCCTTCCCCTGGCTTCTCCCTGTGCTCCAGGTCGGGAGCTGGAGGGTTTCCAGCAGCTCCCCGAGCCCAGCGCGACCGGAGGCCGCAGATGCCGAAATCCGACACCGCGGGCATGGGGCTGGCAGGCGGCCGGGCTGGAAGGTCAGGCCTGGCAGGACCCCGTGCGGCACCACGGGACCTCGTCCATGAGGGGCAGTGGGGCCTGCTGCCCCGCTGGGGGACCCGGGGGTTCCGAGCTCATTTTGGCAACTAAATACAAGAACGTGACCTCTGGGGAGCCCATTCGGCCCAGCCCAGCCCCAGCTTTGGTTGAATCCTTCCTCAGCCCAAGGCGCTGCTCCCCCTCATCCTGGCGCGGATCCGGCCCGGCGCAGAGGGAGCCGCGCGGCCGGCGCCCGCCTCCGCGGGGGAGCCGCGGCGGGGCGGGGGGCAGCGCCTGGGAAGGGTTCCTTCCTTCAGGCCGAGGAAAGCAATCCCGGCCTTCCTGGGATTCCCGGCATTCCTGGGTGAGCATTCCCCAACCTGACCTGTTGAACTAGAGGCAAGACATCCCCCCTGGAGCAGAAGTCCTCCGGCAGGCCCACGCTGGTGTTAGCGACAGGGCTGAATCCAACCTCGGTACAACCCCTCCGTGTTGCCCTGGAGTCGCATCCATCCTCCCAGCATGGAAAATACCAAAAATAGCCTTTCCCCCTCTGGGAGAAGGATGGGTTGAGATTACAGCAGTGCGGGTACTCATGCACCTCTGGCCGTGACCTGGCATTTGGAGAAGGCCAAACAATAGACAAATATGATGGTGGCAGCATTAATTTTCTCCTATTTTTAATCTCTCTATATTTTTTCATATCTGGACCATCTGGAATTCAAATTTGAGATTCTACTCATCACCTACATTAACTCTTACCCCAGGATGTTCAAATGTGAAAGGGATGTTTATCCATCAGGGTAAAGAACTGAGCTATAGCAACTCTCACAAGCATGGACCAGATATTAAAGATGCAACACCTACTTGGCCTAAGTTTGCCACCATGTGAATTGCACTGTTGAATTAAATTAACTCTCAGCCCATGTTTTGGAAAGAGTGTTTTTTTTTGTTTTGTTTTGTTTTGTTTTTTTTCCTGGCATGTTGAGGCAGGATTTGAAATGGGAGGAAGATCCCAAACTCAAGCCGATGTTACTTGGAAACGTTGTTCAAATGCTGAGCGCACCTTCCCTGGTTCTGAAGGTGGTGGTGGCTTTCGTTAATTAGCAACGAAATAAAGAACTCCTTGTTTTTTCATCTTGGAGGGATGTTGCAATGCAGCATTGCGACATGCCGTGCAGTGAGCAGGGGTTCAGCGAGTGCTGAGCCACTGCTCTGGGGTGACAAAGGGCCGGAAAGGCACTTCCTTCCTGCTCCCCAGGAGGCGGTTTTGATTTTTAATTTTTTTCCCCCATAGCTTCCCTTTCCATAGCTGCATGCTCCATATAAAATGTTATCAGAGTGATTTTACTA
Source organism: Crypturellus tataupa (assembly GCA_034781795.1). Lineage (NCBI taxonomy): Eukaryota > Metazoa > Chordata > Aves > Tinamiformes > Tinamidae > Crypturellus > Crypturellus tataupa. Next base: position 5,299,148 of record JAWLRI010000332.1, on the reverse strand, counting down.
GCAGAGCCCCTCTGGGCAGACCCTGACCCTATAGCTTGGGTCAGTGACAAATCTGTGCAGGTTTCACACAGTTCATCATCTCTTCTGCTGATCTCAGATAACCAGTTGGCATAGTTCTCACATCGCTTGTACTCCCCATCCCAAAGCAGCTGGTTCCACAGTCTAGAGTATGAGGTTGTACCTCAAACTTTGCAGTGAAGCATGTTGTCCTCCCGGCTACGCACGCAGAAGTCAATTGTGCTGCTGTAGCTGAGGACTGTAGCTGGGCCAGCAAACTCTAACATGTTCCTGGTGCTCAACTCTAGCATTGCTACATCCTGATCTTGGGTGTTAATTTCCTGACAGCAAAAGGAATGAGTAACTAGGAGCTTTGTTACTTAATGATTAAATTTAGCTTCTCACCTTTGCTCCTAGTCAATTAGACCAGTATGTGTCTGCTATTGTTAACAGTTAAGTGATGCAAGACTTTTAAGTCTGGTGTTATTCTAGGGTCTGAATGAGATGATCTCTAAGGGAGAGCACTAAAAGTGTATATTTTGATTAGCTTATGTGATCACCTTTGTGGGATATAAATGGAACTGACAAGGAGCATCTGGGAAACGGTGTGAAAAGATTTTTTTAAAGTCTAAAGGGGCAGTTACTCGAACTTCATACTAAATTAAAATCAGAGAAATAATATTGAAATTGGGAAAATTTGAACAGAATAATTAGGATTTTTTTCCCCATAACAGTGGACTTAATATAGTTGGTTATTTTTTAATTAAAAAATAAATTCATGTGCCATTTTAATGACGTGTCATTTTAATGACAAATGCCTCTAAACTTTCCATTTAGAAGATCTAATACTCTTCTCCGAAGCTTTTAAACAAACAGAAAGCTGCGTATGTTTATGAAACTGCGCTGTCTATCTGCATAAGACTTCTGACAAACTGAGCTGTGTAATGTTTTATATATTAGTTCATCTCTGACGGTAGTCATACATTTAAAAGATTATCATGTCCTATTTTTGCAGTCTTTAGGAGCTGAATTAATTGTTAATTGAATTATTGCAGATCTTTTTCAGGATCTGTTCGGTCTAACAGCATATTAACCCCATGCTTATTTAATGCTAACAGAATAAGGAACTATTGACTTGGTCAGTCATTTCCTTTACAATTTATAGCAAACTTTTTACTCAGTCTTCCTTCCAAAGCATCAGTTTGCACATTAGTTGTCTCCATTCTTGTTTTCTCTGTAGGGTTAGAAGGAGATTCTGAAGAAAGCACATTCTGTGACAATGACACATTAATTTGGTTGTTGGTGTCTTTTGTGAAATATTGAAACCTGATGGTTTTAATTTCCAGACCTAAAAGAAATTCAGTAGTAAACAAAGGGGAACAACTGCATATTTTTGTTGTTGTTCTTGTTTGTTTGTTTTCCCATTCTTTTTCATCATAAATAAATAAAATTTGATTACTTTTTTAAATGTAGCCCTATTTATAGTGAGTGGGAAAATCCCTTTTAAATACTGCCTGAAGAAACTTCAGAGAGGGATACAACTTCTTAACCTTTACATTATTTTGTGTTTTCCCAAGTAGTTGAGGACTTGAAAGGGAAGGCTGTGTTGTTGCTGTCAGTTAATACTGCTGTGCTGAGGGCATAGCACGATTCATCAGTGAGACGTATTTATATAATGGCTTATTCCATAATCCTTTTAAATTCAGATAGATATAACCCATTCCAGTAAAAGAAAAAAATGTTTTGTGTGCTGTGTTGGTTTCTGAAGCAACTGCAGCAAAGCTGCAGCAAGGGGTGACAAAACTTTTTCTGATCTCTTAGCTTCATCTCTCTGCTGTGAAACTGGCAGAGTTACATAGTGACCTAAAAATACAAGAAAAGGATGAGCTAAGCTGGAAAAAACTGAAAGCTGAAGGGCTCGATGAAGATGGAGAGAAAGAAGCCAAACTTCGACGCAACTTAAATGGTAAGGTATATCTTTGCAAAGGAAGTTTAAACTTTCCGCTGGATATATGTAGTTAGATACCTGTGTTTGTGGGAGAATCATTAAATAACAGGTCGTTTTTCATGGCACTGAGCACGCTCAAGTTCTTTGGAGGTCAGCTGGGAGCTGTGAGAATCACAGAATGGTTGAGGTTGCAAGGGACTTCTTGAGACATCTAGTCCAACCTCCCTGCTCCAGCAGGGACACTTGGAGCACATGGCACAGGGCGGCATCCAGGCAGGTTTGGAAGATCTCCAGAGAAGGAGACTCCACAACCTCTCTGGGCAACCTGTTCCAGGGCTCTGCTACCCTCATAGTAAAAAAGTTCTTCCTCATATGGAGATATGAGGAAGTCAAGAATGGGGGCAGCTTCTCAACAGCCATATATCCACGCTTGATTTTAATGGTTCTGTACCTTGTACTCTTCCTACAGTCATTATGACTAAGTATGGCATGAATGGAAAGAAGGACTCTCATCTAGTTGATACCAACTACATTAAAGATGGTACAGAAAGCGATGCACTAGATGATCCAAGACTGGAAAAGTTGTGGAGCAAGGTGAGTGCAATTTCCAGAAATTACAGTGTGGAAAGTATTTCTTCACTAAACTAATGCTTCTGAGAGCTGTTTGACTCGGAACTGAATAGCCTGAGCTCTCCATTTGCAAGTACTGGGCCTAGGTGCTGCAATCAGTAATTGAGAGTATTGTAAGCTGAGCACATCCCATCTACATCCAGGTCACTAGATGTGGGTATTTCCTCTGACAGTGCAATCTGTCACATCAGCGTCTATGGCAGAAATGCTGCACCCTCTATTTACAAAAAGAGTTTCTCCTCAGATGAAACAATGATTTCTCGGTTTGTGAATCTCAAGCTGTGTGGTAATACAGTTTTGTAGTTTTCCTCTTTTTCTTATTTTTGTTTTTGGCCTTATTTCGCAGAATGTTTTCAAATAATGGAGGGTTGTAACAATACACCAAACATGGCCTTCAAGTGAAACTTTTGCATTAGTGCTTAAAAATAGAAAATGAGTTATCTGAACAGTAAAAACTGACAAAGCCTTGGCCTGCAAAAATGAAATAATTCAGGTTCTTCAAAACAAGCAGGCTGGTTAAGAAAAGTGTTCTTGGAGCAGTGTAGTGCTGTGGAAGTAAAGCAGAGAAAAAGATTTGCTGTTTTTTAAAATGTGCTGTAACTAGATACAGCCCTGGAAGGGACATCATGTCATATGCTTTGGGGAACAGTAAAGTGTCTGCATCACTTAGAAATATTCCCTAAGCAAAAAAAGGGTTGAAACTTCATATGTACTAAAAACACTCATTTTTATGATGTTTTGCAGCAAGTAGAGTTAGTCAATAGGCACTGCAGGCAGTGTTCTAACTATATGAGCCCTTCCCTAATTGCTAAAAACTAGTCCAGTGAAGAACTTTTCAAAGTAAGTACCTGGCAGCAATACTGTTCACTTGACAAGATTTATTCAATAAAGACTGTGCTTAATGTCAGGCAGCATCCCTGCAAACAGTCCTCTCGCAATTGTAGATATTGCTCAGTGGCTCTTTTTTCTGTATCAGGTTGTTTCTCACAGCATGTAAATGACAGAGGATTTTTCACTGAGTAGTTCATAAGAATTGTAGCTTTGTAAGTTGGAAGTAAACCTCCTTTTTAGATGAGTGAAGCCACTGTGTCCTTCACTGTCCTTCTATCTAATCTTGTCCTTATATAAATGGACTTAAAACAAAAGATCTAAGGAAAAGTTGGACTTAAATCGTTTTCTAAACGTGGTGGGAAGTTGAAAGAAATAGTGGCAGCTGAGTCCATGTAACAGCACTCAGCCTGGGAAGCATAATGAGCTCATGTCTCTTTCAGGCCAAGACCTCTGGGAAGTTCTCTGATGAGGAGTTGGATAAGCTTTGGAGAGAATTTAAACATCACAAAGAAAAGATTCGTGAATACAATATTCTGTTAGAAACCGTGAGCAGAACAGAAGGTATCTGAAGTATTTTTTTTGATGTTTCCAGAACACAGCAGCTCTTTCAGTGCTTGTTACCGCCATTGTTTCCAAGTTTCTTTGAAAATGTTGAAGTCTGACTGCTACATTTCTCAGAACTGCTTGCAGTAGCTGACATTCCCAGATACCTACTGGTTTTAGTTCTGCATGAGATGCCCGAATTGTTGCCAGTTAATGAAAGTATTGCCAGTTCATTTTTCTGATTCTTGACCATGCTTCAAGCAGATAGCAGATTAGCAGATAGCAAGATAGCAGATTAGCAATGATGGCCATTGTAGTTTGTTAGAAATAAATTGCTGCAAAATAAAGTCCTAAAGTATGCAGCACATACATCCTTTCCTCACCAGCTGGGAGCCCCAAAAGATATGCCTGAAATCTTAAACTCTGAGCCCAAGATATTAAAGCATTGACAGCTGAATAAAGCTGAATGCAGCTTGCTGTATTAACCCTAGCTAAAATTTTTGTTGGAGCCCAAGTATTTTAAGTTCATAGTCAGCATGATGCCTATTCTGTGCCATCCTGGCTGAAGATGCTGGAAGTCATTTCAGTATCTGATGTCCTAATTTGTTCCTGACTGCTAAAAGCTATATCTGAAGTGGCCAGGGAAAGGGGTCCAGGACTAGCCAGCCATTCCCATAACATTTCATTGGAATATTGCCTACCTACCCAAATTAGAACAATTAACGATTATTAAAATCATGCCTGGCAGGCAGTAACATGTTAAAAAAAATGCTTTCTTTCTGTCACCCTTCAGAAGATGGAAGAGTGCTGGTGTTGCTTAGTAGTGACCTGAAAAGGACTTAGTGCTTCTTAGAGTGTGGCATTAGTGCTTTATTCACACTAACTCTAGTGCTGAGAACTGAATATCTTTTGTTAATATCCACTGAGACTTTTGACCTATCAGGTTTTGGCTCACAATCAATAAAACTTCTCTTTTAACAGATATTCACAAGAATGTTATCAACCCATCTGAAGAAAACCTGGTAAAAGAAGAAGTCTTGCACAGCAAACACAGAGAACTCAAAGAGAAGCTAAGAAGCATCAATCAGGGGTTTGAGCGTTTGCGTAAAGTCAGTCACCAGGGATATGACACAAACAGTGGTATGATAATGCTGCTTTTCTTCTCTTTTTAATATTAATTTCATATAAAAACTGTGAGCAATTAAGGTATAATTTCAGTACATAGTGTTGTCACATTGGTTGGATCTCTTCAACCCTTTGTTGACAATCTGCTGTATTTAGAAACCAGCACTAAAAGTGTAATGCAAGAACAGAATCAGCCACCCTGCAAAGAGGATAGTTAAGACAACTATCCCATGCCCAAATGAGAAGGGATATTTATTTCTTCTCATCCAGAGGAGTAGATAAATGAGACAACATATGGAGCAAATAACTCCAGTCATCAGTTTCTGTCGTGTTTTGCTTTTTAAAAAAGAATTACTACAATGCTAAAGTTTTCAATTAAGAACTTGGATTTTCCTTCCCTCTTAATCTAAATAGACCAGTTAGTAAAGCAATGTTTAGTACTTCTGCTTGTGTATGTGAGGGCATCCTCTTCTATAAAAAGTGGACATGAAAACGTGTTCAGATTTTCATTCAGTGATATGTGTCTGTTTAGAATTTGAGGAACCAAGAGTAATTGACTTGTGGGACATGGCCAAATCAGCGAACTTTACTGAGAAAGAACTTGAATCTTTTCGGGTAAGTAAAATTCCAGTGAGATTCCTTATGGAAAGGACATTTCCCTGCATAAAGTAACACACTCTGCCTATGTTATTCTGAGTGCAACCACTTCTCTTTCTCTTCAGACAAAAATAATCGAGACACATGTGGATCTTAATATTTCAGATATACAGACATGGATGTGTCTAATATGAAAGGTTCTATTATACTTATCAAAATGAAAGTATTGAAACATGTGGAAGTAGGAGTTGTATATTCTAAATCTTTCGAGGATCAGGCCCTGTTTGTTTGTTCATAGTGTAACAAATCTCCCCGTCTTATCTGACATCTCAAGTAATTACTGCTTTGGGAAGCAGTGAACACTAGAAACCCAAGAGTATTCCTCTCCTGCCTGCCTCTTGTACCACTAGCTTTCTGTGCTGGAGCGGTATGGAAGTTATCCAGAGGTACCAGAACAAAGACTTCTTTTTAGGAAAATACTGTTAGAAAAAAATCCCATGGAATTTATGCTGTTAACTCAAATTGTGTTCCTTGATAGGGAAAAAAAAATCTGTTTATCGAAGTAGATTATGAGAATAGTGTGTTGATAGCCTGGAGAAGCAGTTTTTCAGGGCTTGTTGGTGAACTTATCTGTATTTATGGTTTTATCTTATGACATGACTAGAGACATCTTGATCTTCTTTTCCAGCTAAGATAATGAAAGAGTTTTAACTGCCCATGGCAGAGACTGAAATCTGTATCCTTTAGGTATCAGAGCTCAGCTTTCGTGTCCATCCAGTTTCTCTCATGGAGCCTGATTCTCTTATGAAACGCACTTTAATTAAACTGGTTTCAGTAGCCCTGCTCTTAAGAGTGTTTGAGAAAAGCCCCTGGAAATCTGCACCAAAGCTCCTGTTCATCTCAGAGGGACAGATTGGTCAAGACTGTACAAATGCATGAGAGGTAAATTTGGGTTTGCTGTTTGCTTCAACAGAAAGAAAACTTACCACCAGCAAGAACACATTATATTTGTGCTTGAATAGTCTAGCAGAAATCTTTTGTACAAACCCTGTTCTCCAGATTAGATCTTGTTACTGTGAATGTCCGAACAAAGAATAAGACAGTAGGAATCATAGTGAAACAGCTCCATGTTTGACACCTCCATGAAAGGAGAATTAAAGAAGCATTTGTTGGTTCTGTGGAGACTGCCTGACTAGCTTAAGTTAACATTTTCTCCTGAGTGGCCATGATATCAAACCTTATAAGGTTTTAGTAATGAAAGGTGTAAAAGCTATTCTGCTGGTGCACGATCACAGAAGAAGAGCTGAAACGATTTTATCAGAGCAATAAAACCCCAAACTCGTGTCCTAAATGGATGGTGGATTGTAAAACAGACTGTGATGTCCAACAGCAAAACCAACTATGAAAGAAATGTTGAAAACAGAAAAGTGATCTCTGGAAGAAAAAAAAAAAGAGGAAGTCTTACTAGGATGATTTTTTTTGAATTATTCTCTTGAAGCAAGAGGAATTTGTCAGCAGCCTGGACTGAAACACACTAGCAAACAAAACTAAGTGGATCCTGTCAAACAGGGGGTTCCCTGTAGAATTTGTTTGGATTTTTCTTGGTGTAGTGCACAGAAATGGCTGTAAGTCTGTGCACTCTTTACTGAGACACAGAAGGCTTGAAGGGGCTGCGTACCTGGAAGTAGCAAAACCAAGAGCATGCTTTGGTGGGTAAAAACTTACCTGTTTCTCCTGTCTCTCTTGCAGCTTACTGGGTTATCTAAACATCATCTTAAACACGTCTTGAACATGACAGTCTGGCCACTGTTGAGATATTCTGTTTTGCTTGTTATTTAACTCGTCCTATTTCAGGCAGTGGAGAGCAAAGCTAGAAAATGTTGATGCCTGAGCAAAAAAACAGCAAATCCAGGAACTAATTTTGAAAAGAGGACTCTCATAAATTGTTTTGTATCTTCCCCCACTTACCCATAAGCTTTTCTTTGCTATCCTCTCCTAATCCCTTCTAGACATCATCAGTCTCCTCTGGAGGTCCCTTAAGTGGGTTGCTGTTCAGCATTGCCTTCAAAATAGGCTGTCTAGTGATGATCTCTGTATTGATAGTGTATCATCCAGGCATGCTTAAGAAACAGAGAACTGAGAATGCTTCAGAATAATAGTTGCCAGAATAATTAAAATATTAGCATTAAGCATGTCTCGCACAGGAAAGCTAGAGACAAAGGGGAAGCCTTGGAAAGAGAATACTGTTAAGCTGTGTATATTTGTTTTCCTAGGAGGAGCTGAAACACTTTGAAGCAAAAATTGAAAAGCATCATCACTACCAGAAGCAATTAGAGATTTCACACCAGAAACTGAAGCATGTAGAAGAAATGGGAGATAAGGAACATCTGAGCAGAAACAAAGAGAAATATGCCATGCTGGAAGAAAAGACAAAAGAACTCGGATATAAGGTCTGTATAAATCTAGTGTATTTATGTGTGTTTAAAGCAATAGAGAAAATTTGAATTTTCCAGTGCTGATGGTTCATGTTTATGATCTTATGTAAAAATGTGAAGTTCTTCTCCTGTTGGGTACTGTTCAGTCATATAGTTCGAACAAGCTCTAACCCCATAGATGATTTAATTAAAAAGAAAAAAGTAGTATTATTTCCCAACTGCCTGGGACACACAGGGTTAGGTTTGTGCTGTGCAGGGCCGTGCAGAGATGTCTGCACCAGAAAACACCCAGGAGCTGGTGGCTCTGTACAGGGTCTTGCAGTGCGGGGTAGACTTTGCTCCTGGCAGCAGCTTTGTTAACACACAGGGCCTGGCTGCAGGGCCTGGGTTTTGCTGCATTTGTTCTGCATGTAGATCTAACCCTACCCTTAACTTGGGGGTAGCCAGATGGCCCCTATTTCTCTGCCACCTGCTTTTTCCACGAGGCCTTGCTGCAGGAGGTGCTGTCTGCACAGCGTGATGCAGCTGTGCAGAGCGATGGCAGCTGTCCCTGTTGCCCCTGTGTCGTGGCAGTGTGTGACAACTCGGGTTCAGCTCATGCTGCTGCTGCAGGGGCTACCCCTAATATCCCCCTCCTGGGCTGTGCAGCAGCCGTGAGCCCAGGACAAGGTTCCTGCCTCTGCCTTTCTGCTGGGGGACTGTGGAGCAGCTCTGTTGTGCAGACTGGCTGAAGGGTTTGGGCAGGGGGAGGGATTGAAAACACATCTGCTGAGCACAGCAGATGTGCTCCTTCATAAGCACAACTGGTTTTTATTGTCCTCTTATAAAACACCTGCTATGTCCCTGGTTTCAACTTCTCATATTATTACATACACTGATAAGAAAATCTGAACATAAAATACTGATTTTGTTTGTTAAGCAGTAGTCATTTGCTTAGTACCATTTCTTTGAGTTTTTTTTTGTTTTCCTCTTAGGTAAAGAAACACTTGCAAGACTTGTCCAGCAGAATTTCTCAAGGTCTTCAGCACAATGAATTATAAACACTTTTTTTTCTCCTTCATGGCATCTGTTACTATAAAACAAAATATCCTTCTGAAGAAGGCTTACCGAGGAGTCCTTCTGAGATACTGATGATTGAACTGAATTGTCCTCTCCAAGAAATTTCATTTTTTGGTCCACTGGTTTCATACTTGCACTATCAAGTTAAATGATTAGGTTATAAACTTAATTTGCACGTTTTTCATAATGTAATTCTTATGCCTGAATCAAATACTAGTCTTTGAAATAAGCAGTTGTGTCAAAGGGAACTTTTAGAGATTTCCTACTAGTTGAAAAAAATTTAACCACTCAAGGTACCATGAACAGTGGACACAAGCACAGAGAGGCAGGAAGTTAAAAGCAGAGGCAGAAAGTATAAGCAGATCTTTTAATGGATAATTTCAGTGATGTTGGGCCTAATTCATTTCCCATTGAAGGCAGCTAAATGTTGCTAGTGACTCTGAGCAGTGGCTCTCTCTTAGGAGAGAACAAGTACTAAGGTCAATTCATGTAGTTTAGTTATAGACTAACATGTCTGAAGCTACTGAATGTTTGTGTACAGTTTTCTCATTCATGGTTGCCTGGTTTTGTTACATTTAATCATTAAAAAACCCAAACAAGAGATCCATGAGCATTTTTCCCCTTCTTTCTCCTGTGAGAAATCATGTCCAGTCTGTCTTTGAGCCTGTATGCCCCTTACTGGGAATTAAAGCTCAGTCGTGCATCAGCTTCGAGGGTCAGAAGGGTGGGGTTTCCATGATGGAAATGCGATTTCCATCATCACAGCCTGGATCCTAGTCCCATCGCTAGCGTCACTGTCTCTCTCCCTGCCAAGACCTGCCTGTGCCATTTAGCTTCTCAGCTTTGGCAAACATTAGCCATTGGGGTTGAATTTTCCCGTGCTAGTCCTGCTGACCCTTCATTTCTGAAGTGCTTCACGCAGAGCTGTTCCAGCAACAAGGTTAAGGCAGAGGGCCAGGGTAGGTAAATCATTCTACTGTTGGTGCAGCACACAGCTGCAACAGGCTGTGGGAGGAAACCCATCTTCCAGCCTCACTTACAATATACAAGCCATGAGAAATGTTTAAGAGATCCTTTCAGTTAAAATGATCCTGACCCACGGGCCCAGATGGATTAAAAGTGGCAAGATTATGTGGTTTGAAGTAATTTTTACATACAGAAGTCATCTGACTGAAAACAGCAGTAGCAGTCCTGGGTTGGGAGGCTGCATCTTTCTTTGCAGCATCAACTTTTACAATGGTTTTGTTCCACTGCAATCTAACACTATTTATATTCCAAAGAATTACTGTTCATCAGTAAAACCAGAGGCTCCCATTAACACTAGGAGTATTTTAACAATGATACTTAATAATATAGTTTATTTGGCCATAGAGAATTGCTTGAGCAGAGAACATTTGAAACAGCCAGTTCCAGTTACAGGCATGGGGCATTGGCTGCTGTTCTAAAAATAAATAAATAAAAGGCAAAAAAATCCATACTTAAGGAAAGATCTTAGGTGCCTTTCCCACTGAACTTATTATATTCAAGTTTGATCAGTCGACTGGCTTTCTTTTACCCCAGCAGTTAACTTCATAGCCTCCAAGATTTATCATTAAGACTATTTTTTTCAGTCTTCCAAGGTGAACGCAGTTTAGAAATGTTATATTAACTCTACACTGTGATGTCCTTCAGTTCCACTTTCCCTGTAGTAAAATAAGCAATAATCCATGTCCGAGCAATAGGTCTGTGTGGCATTCAGTGGCTGTCGCCTCGTTTTGCAGCCTGTGTGCTGAGCTCCTGCACCAGGGCCTCCTGCGGGAGGGATGTGAACGTGAACACTCCATACATCAGGAGAGGATGGAGCGCTGAAAGATCCGAGCCCTTCCTGCAGCCACAGCTGACACCTGCTCGCATCGAATCAAGCGATGAAATCCCCGTGATCGGTGTGATGGCACTTCGCTCTTGCCCAGGGAGGGCTTTCAGCGAGCGTGTTCAGAAACGGAGACGGAAACCTCTCCCGGGAGAGAGGTGTCTCGCTACAATAAGGCAGAGCAGAGGAGCTGCACGCTCAGCAAGAGGCGGTATAAAGCACAAGCCTGGCTTTCATCGTGGCACCTACCTGAAGTGGGATATACTTCAAATAAGCCCTGCTTGGAGGATTTAAGAACTAGTGGTTGTCTCTGGGCACAGCTGTGAGCACACTGGTGGCTATTGCCCTGGTGGGAGGTCACGCTCCTGAGGCAGGGATGGGCGCAAGGAAGGTGTGCCAGGAATCAGGCTTGCAGGCCAGGTAGCCACCCACAGAGCAGAGCCATTGCCCAAGTGTTTGCACGTCACAGAAAATTCAAATTAGGAACAAGTCACAAATCAGTAGTGGTAACACTGGGGAGTGCTATCAGCACAGGCACTTTGTTTAAACAACTTTAAGCATTTAATCCTGCTCTTACTGGGTCAGAACCGGACCTAGGACTGTCCTCATTTCAATAAGTAAAGCATTTGATCCAAACAAACCTGGAGGAGAAAGCTAAAATACCAGAGAGCAGTGGTTGCTGTCTCTGAATGCAGTTTCCACTGAAATACTCCATAGCTAAGTTTTAGTTAGAGCTTGCTAGAGAGTAGAGAAGAAACTAGGAATAGTTTCAGTTTCTGTTGTTGTTGTTGCTTTTTTTTTTTTAACTGCTGTCCCTGCCTTTGAAGGACTAGAGATGGCTTGTCTCCAGTTGCAAAGCCTGAATTCACTCTTGTTCCTATATTCTCTGCCTTCCACGCTCCAGTCCTGTTCGATTTATTCATCAATGACCTGGATGAAGGCACAGAGTGCTCCCTCAGCAAGTTTGCAGATGATA
>JAWLRI010000332.1:5273743-5287058 GCA_034781795.1 Crypturellus tataupa | reverse complement strand
AAGTTCCACAGGAACTTAAGGAAGAACTTCTTGACAGTGAGGGTGACAGAGCACTGGAACGGGCTGCCCAGAGAGGTCGTGGAGTCTCCTTCTCTGGAGATCTTCAAGACCCGCTTGGATGCAGCACTGTGCCACCCAGGGGGGTTGGACTAGATGCCCTCTAGAGGTCCCTTCCAACCTTAGGCAGTCTGTGATTCTATCAATATATGTAGAAAACAGGTAATCATTGCTGTGTTTTTCATCCTGCAGCCAAAATAACAAGAGCGAGTGGTCTTAAGATTTTAAAGACTTTTAAAACAGCTTAAATCACAACTCTTGATTTTTCATAAATAGCAAAAAAAGAAAACGAGGAAAAAAATCAATGCCAAGAAAGAAAGGTATAAATGAAATCTTTAGGTCCTGTCTGGTTCATATATACAGTCCTGTGCCTAGTAAATGTGAATAATGGAGTTCAGGTGAGAGGGCATGGGAAAAAAGAAAAAAGAAGAAGTGAACCAAAAGGAACTAGCAGTTCTTCCACACAGTTTGAACCTTCTCCTTTCCTTTAACTGGAATCATCTGATCCTTTTGTAATTACTCAAACTGCCAAGATTTTCAAACCACTCTGAGAAACAACGTGAAATGCACAGGTGGGAGGAGGAGAAGGAGGAGAGCTGTGTTCATTAGAGGAAAATGATGAGAAGATTTTGTGCTTTACCCAGTCTGTCAAATTTTACCCTGAGAAAGAACCTCAGATTAAATAAATGTGTCAGTGACTTTATTAAATAGGGTGAGGGGGAGGAAATGAGAGGGAAATAAATATACAAGGTATTAAATGCAACAAAAATAACCAAGATTTTCTTTAAATATTCTGTCCTACATGCAGATAGAGGAGTTCAGATCATATCATTCCATCATGACAAGCAAGGGAAAGGTTCCAAGAGTGTCCAACATACTCACAAGCCGCAGAGCCCTCCTCATTGCCATTTCTTAGCACTTCAGAGAAGTATTTAGGGTTTAGGTTTTTTAAGTGCTGTTATTGCACACACAAAAACTTACCAGTGCTACACAGGCAGCTCTAAAAAACATTTTTCAATGTATTTTTTCAGTGCATAGCATTTATTTAGAAGAAATCAAATCATGACTTTTCAGTCAATAGAGTAGACCTCTACTATCAATCGGAACTATCCTTGTAACAGAAAACAGCATCTCTGAAAGATAAAAACTGCATTTTGTGTATGCAGAACCTCATGTAACAGACAAGCTTCCAGCAGCAGCATCTCCAATATGCTACGCTGCTGACTTGTATTTCCAACCGCTCACATGGCACCTGTTGGAAAGCAGCTCATTAATCTATAAGAAAAATGTGGAATGCATTTCCCTTGCTAGCACCCATAGTCATAAAATAAAAGTATTCATAAAATCTGTCCTGTTAAACCAAAATAAATTTATAAATTGTCATCCACAGTAGATGTTTCACGTTGCACCACATTCAGTACAGTAACCAAACGCATTTGTTGATAGCCCTAAAGCACCGTCTCACATATCCACATCAGCGTATGCGATGTCAGCCCTCAAGGGAAGGACACTCTCCAAGATAAAAAACATACACGAATATTAATGCTTAATGTGTGAATATAAAAATGATGGGAATATTTACATAGCATGCAGGTATTCTCTCCTTTCACCAGCATATAAGCTTATCTGAAAGCAGCACACATCATTTTTCATATAATTAATCACTCTTAAATCCCAAAGATTGCACGTCAAGCATTGCTCCCCTGTAAACTTAAGCCTGCTGATCTTTATAGGCCAAAACAAGTGTTTAATCATTTTGAAACAAGCTTTTTATTGGAATAAAATACTACATAATGTTCTGCAGTTACAATCTTCTAGGCCACTTGCTTTAAAGGAGGAGAGGAAGCTACATTATTTCAAGAAGAGGAAGGGTTAGAACTGCAGCCCATGATTTTGCGGGGATGCGCTTAGGAATTCTTTTCCTTCTCATTTTATTGCCACCTGAATGACCAGCAACACTGGAACCTTCAAAAGGAAAACCAGCCCAGATGCCGAAGGAGGCAGCTCTGCACATGAGCGTGGGGCTCCCGCACTGCAGATCTGGGGCTGGGGAAGCAGCAGCAGCCACAAGAGCTGCAGGAAATTAAAAACTCGTTCCCGTTGGCTCCTTCCGATCCAGGGATGAAGCAAATCACCCTGTTCAGGTGTGGACAGTCCTTCCCTTTGGCCACCAGGTTGTGGGTTGCTCCGGCACCTGCAGCTCTTCTGGCAGTGTCCCAGGCAGGTGCCTTGCCCGGACACAGGGACAGGGCTCCCACTAGAACCCAGCTGGAGCCGTGGCCAGTGGCAGACGGTAACCTGCATCCTGGACACTGCCCCAGCCGGACAAACATCAGGGAGAAGGTCCGACCTAAGCCCCAGCCATCCACGCACCCCCTTCCTAGCCTGGCACGGGCTGCTGTTTGATGGAGGAAAGAGAGCAGCGGCCTGGGCTGCTCCAAGCACCTTCCCCTCGTTGCTCCTACCACACGTTGCATAAAAACCAACAGCCGAACCGTGGTCTCGGTGCCGGCCCACGCACTGTGTTTTACAGGGAAACTCCAAAGCTCTTCCCAAACCTTGCCTAGGAGCCAGCGAGGAGCAACTGCGGCTCTTGGGCTCTCTGCTGACACCTACCTCCCTCTCCGCCAAAGTCGGAGTTAATTTTCCACGCTGTGCCCAGCGCGTTCCGGGTGGGCAGCCAAGGACACAGCGCGTGACAGCAGCCGGCTGCCGCTCCACGTGCTCCTCCTCCGGCCACCACGGCCCAGCCCAGCAGCACCGCACGTGGGCCTAGGGCAGGACCCGTGCGATCCCCCCGCGTTTGTGTGTGTTGAGCTCCCCACAAATTGAAAGCTCACCCACAGATGAGTAAAATTTAACTTACACAATAACAGGTTCTTGGGATTTTTTTAGAGGTATTTCACAACACTATAATGTACTTGTACAGGAAGATTACTGTCACGCTAAGCTGCTTTTGGATCCCACCCCCCACTGCGCATTGCTCAAATGAATTGACACCTACTACTTCGGGAAAGGGTTGCTACGCATGGCTGTGTGCCTCCGTGCATACAATTGCATTTCTAGATGCTTCGTTCCAGGCAAATGTTTAACCCTGGATGTTTAAATGTTTAAGTACATTTTTTAACTTAACAGTCAAGTTTCTACTTAAAGTTTACTCAGCAGGTGTTTTTCCCTAAACACACATGCTGCTTCATAAATGTATTTATTGTATTGTAATCCACAATGCGAATGACATGCATTTTCCAATCACCTTTGTCCCAGACATTCAAAGTTCACAGAAGAAGCGACATTAATCTGTGACCTCCTCCTCCTCATCATCATCATCCTGAACCTCAGAGAGTGACGACACAACCAAACTCAGTAGAACTCACCCAAATCCACATTTTTTGGCACTTTTTCCTAGTTCTGCTCACCTATACTGAAACAGGATGTGCTCACACAGCCATTCCTTCCAAACTTCCATTCAGTAACTTCTCATCCTTCCATCCTTACTCTGTCTTGTTTTGCCTTGATGCCATGTGATGGCATTAACACTGTTTCAAACCAGATTGCTAAATAATGCCCAACTTGCTGCACAGTAGTAGATGATGATCGTGGGTAAAAGGTGGCCTAAAAATACGACAACAGACTATCCTCTGAAAAAATACATACCTTGAGCAACTACTTACCTATAAAATTCCGTCTTCTGTGCTCATTCTAGCACGGATATGTAGGCTATAGCAGACAACCTAGGAAAGGTACTTATTGAAAAGTTTGCACATTTCATCATCTCATTTTTTTAAAGCAAATTTGACCTTCATTTTTCCACCACTCTTATTGATTTAGAAATAAAAGTTTTCCATTTCTGTTAACACTTCTGTTCTTCAGACAAAACAGAGCATTAGCTTCTTCAGCAAAAAGGGCAAGCCTGTAACATGGAGAGGTCTGTGAGGTACCCTAAGAACAAGCTACCGATTTTTAGCAGACATAAGAATACGGTTTGACTGACTTCTTCAGCTTCCTAAACATTTTGCAATATCATTTAGTGCATAAGAACAAGAATGGAGCTTAAAAAAATATTAAGTAAAAACCTCCAGTCTATTTGTCTTACTCTAGCTAAATACAAGAGGAAATAAAATTCATTTGTGGAAAATCTTATGGGATAATTCTGATAACATTAGCAAAGACTAAAGAGATAAATGTACTTTCATCTCTCTAATTAATCCTAACTGAAGTTACCACAACATACACACACAGAGGACCAAACTCATGCACCAATTCACATTCCCACTTAACTTGAACAAATATTTTTATAATGTTCAGAGCGTTTTTGTGATGCTGCCTTCCTATTATGTCAAATCTCTTCTGCCCTTGCTGCAAAGACTAGGTTTCAATGCAAGTAGCTTTGAGAAACCTATGGAAAAGAAGCCTTTCCAGAGAACCTGGGTAATACTTTCTCCTGATAAATACTTTTTTTTTAACAATAGAAATATAGCAGCTTCATTATGGGGCAGTATAACCAGCACGAGCACGACTCAGTATCTTGAAGCACCAAGGCCATACAGATGTGTAACTAGGGTCCCATGCACATGAGAGCAAAGTCATCTGATGGGGAGTCAGTATATTTCAAAAAAACCTTTAACAAAAAAAGACTAAAATTGGAAAGCATCAAAAACATTTAAATAAATGAAGCAATGGACATTTTTATTATTAAATAGAAATAGCCACATAATAAGAGTTTTAATGCTGCAAGTCCTACAATGGAGGAACCTTAAGAGAGCAACATTTCAGGTGGGCCTGGTAAGCAGTGGGTCCTAGATAAAACTGGTCCCAGGAGCTTGAAATCCAGGCTCTTGTACTTTCAGTGAACACATATTTACAATTATGTATTACATATGCACAACCATTCCTTTATAAGAAAAATCTTTGAAAGTTGGGAAATTCATAAGATAAATACTTCTCTTCCCTTCATAAGTATTCTGGGCTGGTAACAGAATGGGCAAAATGACAACAGCAGTGGTCAGCTCTCACATTTATTTGAGAGGTTTCTAATATTTTTTATTACTATTGAGGTTACACAGTCAAGCAGTCATAATAATCAAGACAAGACTCCTGATAACCCCTGGAAGCTCAAAGCTGATACACTATTGCAAGCCAAAATTCTTTTTTTCTTCATAGCTTTGCTACTGTACGGCCACTGACAAAGTTAAATAACACTTTGTTTCAGGACAAATACATAAATACAAGAATTGCATACACCAAGAACACAAGAAACTAAGTCAAGTTTTGGGCCCTGCAGTCTCACTGTACAAAAGCAGGATGCTGAAGACTCGAGGCTAAACCTATATTCCAACACAACCTCCTGCTGTGCCTCAGCTTGGCAGATATGAGGCTCTCACTCAGGACTTACTCTGTGCTACTTAGCAAAAGCAGAGAATTATTCAACAAAAGCTTCAGTTGCAAGCTGCACGATCCGATTTTGGTGTTTGTTTCCATTACAAGGTATAGTTTTGAAAAACAAACCCTTTATGTTCATCTCCAAAAGTGACTGGGTTTTCCGAGTACCTTAATATTAAGATATTCAGTATGAGAAACCCAAGACCTGATTTTGAAAACAGATCTCTTCAACTCCAGGACAATCTGGTAAGAATTATATACCCAGCAACTATGATAGCAAAGTCTAAATTGTCTAAAATAGGAGTTTCAGAAAGAGAAGTACCCCAAATAGCCCTTCAAATGACTTGTATTTTTTGCCTCAGGTATCTAATTTATACACATAGCTAAATACCCTGTGTGAGATCTTATGTATGTCTGTATATAAATATAAATATCTGTGCCCTTAACACTGCAGCTCTTTTAGATCTGAGCAATTTTAGCCAAAGGTACCGAACTCGTGGTGAGTTTTGAAACTGAATTAACCATAGGTAAAGTTAAGCATGTCCATAAATGAGCATTAAAAAATGAATAAAACCGTGTCTTCAAAAAAGGCACCAATTTTTCTTTCTTTTGTAAAGAAGAACCCATTAATATATTAATAAAAGTTTTAAATATTTTATATATTCAGTTATATACATATATTTTATCCGAGTAGTGTGTGCTTACATACAAACCGTACATATACATGCACACAGACCCATACATACACACACTCACATCATCTCTGCACATGCCCTAATCTTTTATCTTTAAAGAAAATGCCTCAGTTTAATAATCACTAGATTTGGTTCCAGGTTCTTCCAGGATTTTGGAACTACAGAAAAAGGAAACTTTCAATTTTGTATATGTAAAAATAATCTGGACTTTACAATCAAATTAAAAAAAAAAAGAGAGAGAGAGAGAAAACACACACACACACACACCCCTCATGTTACCAGCTTTCCAATAAGGAACCAAGATATTGGAATGAATCTGGTATAAATACAATAAGCAATGACAGCTTTTGTATGAGCATATTTTTAATAATAAATGTGGATCTTCTGAAAGTTAAATTAGTACCAATTTACAGTGAGCAAAAAGTTCTTTGGCCGACGGGTCACTGGGGAGCCCCTTTCTTCTTGTGCTCCAGCTCCTGCAGGCGCTCCTCGCGGCACTGCGCGTGCTGCGTCCCCACTTTGTGGGCCGTCTCGGTGGCCGCGATGTCTATCTGCGCGTAGCGGGAGGAGCCACTCCCTGAAACAACAAACCGAGCCAGGTCACAGGCTGTAGCCCTCAGGACATCCTGGGCAAAACTCACCCAGGGTTAAGGCAGCAAGACTGTTCTTCCACAGGCTTCCTATACAATAACACTTTGGTTTTAAAAATAGATCTATAAAGGGAGTAAAATGATTACCTGTCAGCACACATTCAATTCAAAAGACAAAAACTCAAAAGTTTTGTTATCTACATATTTTAGGCACCTACTTTTTGTTATCTACATATTTTAGGCACCTACTTGTCAGAAAGTGTGTAGTGAATCACTCGCGTTTCTGACCCAGGTTTGAAACTCAATCTGTCCCAGTAAGAGATGAAATTGACCTCTACGCTCCCCCTCTGGGACACATCTCTCATCACTTAACTATCATACAGTAACTGAACAACACCTCATATTTGAAAAGAAAACGATGGCATGGAAGCATTGACAGGGATTCCTCTCAGTCAGGATTAGTCCTATTCTGTCAGCATTCACCAGATCAACCACCTGCAGCCCCGGGCATCAGGACGTTTGGTCCAGTAAGTAGCAATAAGGTAGATAAAAGCAGCACATTAATGAAAAGGAGGAAATGGAAAAATCTCTGAACGGACAGACTGAGAAATCTTTAGCATGAAAAAATAAAGTATTTATGGTCATTTGCTGCTTGGCTGCAGTTGGTATCTCTAGGAGCAAACCCTGTTCACCGACACCCACAGCCCTGTTTCCAAAGAAACACAAGGAAAGTCAGATAACCTTCTAGTCCCAGTACATAGGATGAAAACATGAGCAAATTGGTGTCTGTCGAACCAGACTCAGAAATGTTCACTTTAGTGGTTCATATACAATGCATCTGTCAAGGTTATAGAACCTCATTAGTTAAAATCTTTCCAAAAATGTTGGCAGTTCTGAGAAAGGCCTCACTTACAGAGTAAGGTAGGACTCGTCTATTAGCAAGAGGTTATGAGTAGATGAGAAAATAAGGATTTCTCGCATCACTTGCACTCTGTATTATTACCTCCTTTGTTGTTTAAACAATATTGCAGACTTTCTTACCTCTTATGCTTGTGGTAGGTTCTTGAAGTTCCAGTTCCATGTAATGAAGTAGTTTCTTGGATGTGGGACTGACAGGAATATTAACATAGGTGGCTGTCTCACTGTGGGGTCGATCTGATGCAGGGACGTCAGCTGAATAACCTACTGCACCTTCTAAAATAGATAATGCAATAAGTAATATACATTGTTTGCAATGAACAGTGATCCATTTAAAACAAAGCACTGCTCCATCAAATACTCTGAAAGCAAATATTCAGCAGTAACACCTGAACTTGCTAGATTGTATGTCTTCAATCCGAGGTAAGACATAAAAGCAAGGCCTATACCAAAAATACCCTCAAACTAAGAATCTATGCAGAAAACGACAGCCTGTGATCTCATGCAGCTGTGAAAAAAAACAAACATCATACAGAAACTTTCAGACTGGAGTATGGTATACTTCAAGGCTTCCAACACTAATGCAGCGTTTATAAAGGCTTCTGAGTAGCCATCTGTTTTAGGTAGATGTGGACAATTAAATCATGCATAGGAAACTGACCAAAATTACCAGTAGTCTATAAACTGTGTGCTGAAAGAAGAGATTGAAGACCTGTGTAATTAGGGGGAAGGCAAGCTTGAGAGGACAGTACTGTTAGCCTCCCTGCACCAATTTGAAAAAGATAAAATCAATGTCTAGTGGGGACAGACAGTGATAAGGGACTTAAATTGCAGAAAAGAGCTGAGATCATAAGAGCATTAGAAGAAACTCCACTGAGGTGGAAGAATTTCTGCATCTAAAAGTATCTAGGAAAAAGCTTGACTAACAAAGTTAGACTGTCAGGAAGCATTTTTCTGTACAGCAGGTTTGACTAAAAGACTTTTTTGCCTGTTCAAGACTTCTCAAGATCTCTTCCAGCTCTACTTTCTAACCTTCGTCTGAGTTGTTCCTAAAGCACCGTATTTCACAGGACAAAACTGACAGCCTATTTTGAGAACATCATTTCAGCATCTCCAGAGTTTGCAAGAAGACTTGGCAGTTTCTTTGCTCCCCAAAAGTCACAGTAGTTACTGGGTTTTGCTTTTGCTCACCAGCATACATGTAGGCAGGCAATGAAAGAGGGCAGGGGCCTAGGGGAAGGACTCCTGAGCGTATCAATGATTCTTTCACAATAAAATCATATGCTGAAGACACAGCCAGATGCACAGCCTCGAGTGTCCTAAGAAGTTATCGCTGAAGTAATTGTAGAGCAAGCTACTGCTGTTGGCTCCTACTTCAATTAATGCCAGGTGGAATGCTCCCTAGCCTGCAGGAATGAACAAGTGCTCAAAACTAAAATGCTCTGTCAACAGAGGTCACAGAGAAGACAGGTTGTGACTGTTATTGCCTGAATGCCAACATTCATTTTCAACTTATTTTCTTTTACACAGTTTGCAATATATATATATATATATGTATATATATATATATTGCAAACTGTGTAAATATATATAAATAAATATATATGTAAATATACACACACACACACACATATACATATATATAAAAATAAATAGAATTATCACCACTGATCTCTCATTGCTATTGCATTTTATTGCAACACATTTCCCATCTTCCTTCTTTAAGGCTTGTATTTGGCAATAGCCTGGGTACTGGAGAAGGAGGGGGTGTTTTGTTTATAACATTTTAATTCAATATCAAACCTAGTTTTCTCTATAACAACAAAAAAAAATCCCACAATTATACATTTACATGTATCTGAGTAAGTTGATGGAAAAATAGTTGTCATAGACATGCAGTAGCCTCAGAGCCACAGGCACTGGCTGTCATCGCTTGAGAAAAGCACACTATTAAACAAGAGGTAATAAGATGCCTCTGTGTGGTAATAAGATGCCTCTGTGTGGTTGATCAGCTGTTAGGAAGGGAAGAAACTTGCTTGAAGGGAAGAAATGCCGTGGCTTTCATTTGGAAAGCCCAGCCCTACTGGAAATGTAAATCCAGTACTCTCCAAGTTGCTCGAGTGACAGTTTCTGAATAGTAAGAACTGCAGAGAGGACCACCAGTTAATTCATTTTGGGACTGAGGAATGCAAGACAGAAATGTTGTCACCTTCAGTGTCTTTCTCTCCTTGAAGTTCTCCCACTCAGCCCTTCCTTGGCCACACAGAAAACCTACCCCTAAACTGCAGTTGTTCCCGTTCCCTTCTCAGCAGAGTCAGCCAGTGCCCAGATGCAATTAGAGGCAAAAGGTGTGTTTACAGCACAGAAGAGAATGACTTCTTATATCCAGCTGACAACATCTGGGAATGGCCATTAACAGAAATCATTTTTTCTTCTTAGCCTGCATTATGAACAGCAGAGATGGCTCCTACACAGTCAAGCCACAGTAAGAATACTCAAAGACTGAAACAGGTTCCAGGACATTGGACTCTCTCCAAATTTAAACCTATTTAAATCAAAGGAACCTCTACCTTGCAGTCCACAATTTTCAAAGACAGATTTTCATAAAGAACACAATGGAACAACCATGAAGTAACCCGCCCTTTTTCTGACCATCAGGCTTCAAGTTGTTGTTACAGGAAAAGTGGTGGTGGGGTCATCAAATATTCAAAACAAAAGGAATCACTTTAAATACAGCTTACAGAAATTACTAAATTATTCAGAATTCCAAATGAATTTGGCCTGACCATGCCAAAAGGGGTCTGGCAGAACCACAGGTTGGAAAACCTGCATGTGAAGCAGTTAAAGCTGGTAGCAAATTACAGTCTTAGGACTGACACAGAGCCATGAATTTGCCACGATTTGGAGGTCTCTCTATATACTGTTAAAGTGATATCCAAGGAGCTTGAGTAAAATCTTCTCATGGCACAAAAACAAGAAAACTACAGAACTAAGGAGCTGTGAGGTTTCCAAGAGTTGAACGGAATACCTCTTCCAGACTACCCAAGGGGTATATGGAGAACAATCTACCAACTGGTGGAGCTTTGAGCAGGAGGCAGAGCAAGCACAAAGAACAAAGAAACCCCAGGCAGAAATCAAGTGTTCCTGCTATAAGTTAACTCAAAGGAGAAAGAATAAATAAATAAATAAATAAATAAGGAGCGAAGCTGAGTAAACTGTAATGGTAGTAAAGCAGCAATCTCCTGCTGTTTATGTTTATGAAGCCTAGCTTCTGTTAACACACTGCAGACTACAAATATTTTGTTTTCATTTTTCCCCCTCGTCCCCCAAAAAAGAAAAAAGAAAGAAAGAAAGAAATTCAAATTACAAAACCTAGGTTATATGATATTTATTTGGAGAGAGATATTTATCTGGAGAAAAGACAATCAAAAGCTCCTGCTTAGAAAACAGGGCACAAAGTGCCATGGACAAGGGCAGTGTTTCAACAGTATGTTCTCAGTAAACTAGGCTAGGAGAAGGGGATTTAGAGGACAAGGATTTGAGATCACCATGGAGGATGAATTTGGGTCAAAAGCAGATCAAAATGTGATTATAATGTGAAGAAATTGCAGAATTGGCAGAATATAACTGCCTGAGGGAAACAAGAAGAAAAAAAGAAAGAGCAAACAGTTAAAATCTCTAGCACCAGAAAAGTGATACAACAAATATGGTGGCATTTAAGAGTGAAAAAGAACACAAAAGAGAGCATGGTCAGGGAAGGAAGAAAAGAGTGATGTTTGATACGGGAGCTTCAGCCTGTCTTTTAATAAGTAGTTATTCACATTTAGGCCCAATGTAGGCATCATCCTCTGACATCTGCAATGCAAACAATGCAGAAGATAAAGCAACCAACACTATAAACAAAGCCCTAAGACACATGTTTGTGTGCGTGTGTGCATGTGCATGCAAAGCTGAGGATCACAAACCAACCCCATGAAAGAATAACTTTGGAAAAGAAACACAACATACAAGAATAGAGAGAGAAAAAACACAATATATTAATGTCTTCCTCTACACTTAGCTGCAAAGATCTTTACTCACCAGATTCCTCGGAGCTAGTAGGAGTTCCAGGTTCTGCAGAAAGTGTTGGCACCTCACAGCCACCTTTAGGACCTAGAAGACAGAAATACTGTCAATGTCTTTGGCCGTAATAAATTGCAAGACAAAATCAAAGCATATGAGATTTTGTTTGTCTTCAAATCTTCAAAGTCAAGTAAGTAACAAACAGTGTCTAGCATTTACTTCTCCAGGGTGGTGATCTGAGCACTTTCTGATGAGTTCAACAGCAAGGGAATAAGTGCTAAGGCATTTTTACGGGTATCCACCCTGAAGGCCTTTGAAGTCAACTGTGTGCTTTGCTCTGTGTGGATGTTGGAGCAAAGCAGTCTTGACTGCATGAATCAAGGAGAAGTGGGAGCATCTGGAAGACTCTTGTTAAAATTCCACCTCCAGCACGACGGAGAACTTCTCCATTTCTGCCAAGAGCTGTGGAAAGTGCTTAGACTGGCCCTTCCAAAGACGACTTTGCTTTGCAAGTGCCAATAGGTACCTTCACAAGAAACCAGACTACACAACATCATCGACACTTCCAGAGCACTAAGCTGGAAAAAGACGCCCAACTTCCCGCACGACCTCAAATTGCACCTCAGTTCAGCCAAGGCAAGCTAAAAAGCTGTGCCCAATAGTACCAATGTACTGGGATTAGTTTGGGGCTACAAATACAATTCTATCTGCTTACTTGTGCTGTTAGTGATTTTCTTCCATTATCATGCAATATCTTTAAATGGAAAGCTTTTCCTCCCCACATCTAGCATACAGCATTTCCAGGATTTCTCATGGCCTTAGATGATTTTTTCTTATCTGATGGGTGCCCTTTGTTAAAGGGTTGGCAGTATTTTACTGCAGTGAATAAGATTACTGCCTATGCAACAACACTTATCTCATCTGTCACTGCCTCTTCTAAACTTATCCCATCTGTCAATGCCTTTCTAACAAAACCCTCTAACAAAAACACATGTATGTCTTACCATCAGACATTATTTTTACCATTTTAAGTTTAACTTAATTTAAACTTATGTGCACACACATACCTCCTAACCACTTAGACCTACCAGCTTGCAGAGTGTGCCCTTTATGCACTTTCAGAGATCCAGAAGCTGCCAGGACAGAAGAAGCACCTGTTTTCAGAGAGATATTCACATTAATTCTAAATTCCGGCTGCTATTATTAGGTATCTGCTGTGCCTTGGCATTCTTAGTAAATGTTTCTGAAACACCACAAAAGTTCTGGTAAGAATTTCAAGTCTCTGATCTTCATTCAAGGAACATTTTTCTCTTTTTTTTTCCTTTTTCTTGCTCAGTTCTTTAGCCTGAGATTGTGCCATTACAGGGCAGTTTTGTTGATGTCTGTCTTTTGGAAGAGAAGATGCTGTTGTTAAACTTTTGAGATACAACCTGTTTGTGCTGAATACTACCTTACCTGGAGGGAAGTCTTCTTGAAGTGAAAAGTAAAATGGTATTGGAAAAATTAAGGAAAGTTAACAAAAGAATCACAAAATGGTTGAGGCTGGAAGGGACCTCTAGAGATCATCTAGTCCAACCCCCTGCTCCAGCAGGGACACCCAGAGCACGTGGCACA
>JAWLRI010000332.1:5224642-5273643 GCA_034781795.1 Crypturellus tataupa | reverse complement strand
GAGCACGTGGCACAGAGCGGCATCCAGGCGGGTTTGGAATGTCTCCAGAGAAGGAGACTCCACAGCCTCTCTGGGCAACCTGTGCCAGGGCTCTGTCACCCTCACAGGAGAGAAGTTCTTCCTCATGTGGAGGTGGAACTGCCTGTGCTTCTATTTGTACCCATAAAGAACTGTATCACAGTCCCAGCAGTAACTGGCGTGAATACAAAACCCGTGGCAGGGGTGAAGGGTAGGGGAGGACCCAACTCCCTCAGGTCTGGGCGCTGGCCACAGGTGGTTCTTGTGAAGCACCGTCCCAAGCGCCACGGCCAGGACAGCTTTCCCGAGGACATGGCAGGCAGGACGGGCAGTCTCCTCTCCCCAGCCCTATCTGGATCAGCATGAATCTGCCCTCACTACAGGATTAGATATGGAAGCTTGAGATAACAAGAGCTAGGAAAGCAATTCAGACCATTCAGAAACATTCAGAGCAGTGGACACGTCCAGTGGACACACAGTGTGGCTGTGCACATGCATACACCCCTACTTCATTTTACACCAGCAATCTGAGCAGCATCATACTACTGACTCAGGCTGCATTTTCCTATCCAACCATGAGTTTCTTGCCTCTGCTCTTCTTGCACCTTGATCGTGATGACTGCCATTTACTTCCTAACCTGAGTAATTTCAAGGAAGCTTCTTGCCCCAGTAACTTGCACAAGTAGCTTTGCAGAACCCCAAGGTAGGAGGCTGTGCCACTAGTGACATATGCTGCTGGGGGCTTAGGATCTTGCACAGAATTAACACTCGTCTAAACTGATGAACTGTCCTCTGAACAGGTGGGACCCTTTTATGCAACTTGTTTTAAAATAGCATCCAAAACCAACACAGCTTATACTCTACCCCGAAGCAATTCTATAATATAGATAGCGGTCTCCAATACCCAAGAAATCTACATCACCTATGAATTTAAAATAATTTCTTAATTTGGTGCTCATTTCTGGTATAAATAACCAGACTATGTATTCAGATAATATAATTTCTAATTCTAGTAATTCGTATGCTTAACAATTATTTCTATACCCTTATAAAATAAATCTGGTATCACTTAATGAGAAATGCAGACTATGAGCATTAAACACGTATTCCAGAAGCACGACTGAACTAAAATCTTTAGTTTTGCAGTAACTGTATATTCAGAAAGTATATCCAGGGTTTTGCAGGCTGTAACAATCATTTTAAAGCATACATACTCAGGAACTGCTTGGTATGTTAACAAGATCAGATTGTAGAAACTTTATATATCCTGTTGAGAGCTTAACCAGCAAAAATGCTTTGAAATTTTGTATTTAATGAGACTGCTGATATAAAGAAATGCAAAAAAAAGTAGGGCAAATAAAGCATGCATGTTCTCTATTAGGGAAAATAATTGTATTTTCACTTTATCTTGTTTTCTTTTTTCTCTTCTTGGAGCATCCTGTCCCTGCATTATTGAGAGTACCAGAACATACTTTGGGCAGGTGAAATTATCATCTTGCTTATGAGGGAAGATGACAGCCTTAGGCTAATTTCAGCCACATCACAAAACTAAGTGTTCTTTCCCTGTCCTCCAAAAATAAAGCAAAAAAAAAAAAAATGGTGTAATTCAACAGAAATCATTCTGCAAGGAAGGTGGATTTGTAAAAAATATTTTTCAGGATCTGTGAAAAGTATACAAGAGAAAAGGAGAGTGAAAACAATAAAATGTTTGAATCCATTTATGGTCAAGCTGAAGTTTTCGCATTTGGAGCTGGTTTAAGAGAATCATATTAGCACTTCAGGATATGACCTGTTGCATTTTTCTCATCTTCAAAAGATGAGATTTCTCATCGTTAAAAAAGAATTTACATAGTTAAGTCTCTCATGGAATTTTCTTTAAGCTTTGAACTGCCTTGTATAAACACACATCAAATTATAGTTACTATATATATGGGTTTGATTTTCATTTATAAACCCTAGAATAACACTTGCAGCAACAGAAAGAGCCAATTATCAAGATAAACTTCCGAATGTCCAAAGCATCCAGTAGGAGACAGACACTCCCTTTCATCACTGTTTTTGTCTTCCAAGATACCAAGAATTACTTTCTCCCTTTCCAGGAACGCCGGGTTCTGGGTCACTGACTCTTTCAAGTCATCGTTGCAGCTGAGCAGTTCAGCTGGAAAGTTATTTGCATTCTACTTTCCTCACCGCGCAAGAGGAAGGAGATACTAAAAACGTGACGAAGTGAAAGTAGGTTATCTCCTCCCAGAGTATTTTTATATTCCTACCTAAGATTAGAATTCAGATATCTGCTGTAGATAGAACAAAAGCAACTGCTATTTAATTTTTTTTCATTTCTTCACATCACTTCTCTCTGCCCACTCTTCAAGAATAAAGGCAATCTACAGCACATGTGCCACGAGAAAAACAAGGTGGTGGGGGGGCAAGTAACAGATATGAAAAGCTGCAATACAAGTTCTAAACAAAGCCCAGTCAGTGACATTGTCAAATCCTGTCCTTCTTCGAGGACTGATACCTTGCTCAGAAGAGCATCCAAAGCTTAGAGCTATTGCCTTACAGGGGAAAGACTGCAAGCATCCTTTTTTTTTTTTTTTTTTTTTTTTTTTAATTTAATTTAAATGTGATAAAAGACTTCCTGGTGGTATAAAAATGGCATTTAAAGTTTGCCCCATTTTGTTATTCTTGTGTTTTCAAAAGTTATTTCATACATTTATGCTATACAAATAGCGTTATCTGGAGTACATGAGGAATGCATAAAATATGCTTATGTACTCTACAAATTTCGCCTTCAAAAGTGCTTTTCATCTGACAGGGAAATTCAGAAGCGGCAGCACCACTTCCACCCAGAAGTGCACTCAGGCTCACTGACTGCTCCAATATTGCTTTGAAAGGATCACAGAGCACCTAACCACCTGTAGCTTTAATTCATCTTCCCATGCTGTAGGGCAGCTACAACCCAACCTTCCATCCTTAAAAATGCAAAGCTGTTAGGCTAAAATCATCAGTAGTTTTTGTGCCAGGAAACAATTTTGTTTTTTAAAACTGTGCTTTTGGAGTTGCACTAGATTATTTTGTTCCCAAAGTCCTGATGTACCCAAGTCAGGAGATGTGCTGTGCAGGCTGCAAATGAAGCTCACAGTGAAGGCCCCTTAACAGAGGCAAGAAAAAAAAAGAAAAAAATATCACACAGAAAACCACTATATTGGCAAGTAAGGCTTCTCATCTCTGTTATCTAGAAATCTAGATAAATAACCTCCTCAGATTTTGGTGTCGGAGAAGGCATGGGAAGCGTATCAGGAACCATTACCTGGATCTCCGTGGCAGAGATCTTTCTGCCTCCCACAAAACAGAAAACAGAAACCTGCTGGATCTGCACAGCCAGGATGAAGAAGCAGCAGCATTTGAATCATTCACTAGCAGCTGGTTTCACAGGGTGGATTTTTTCCTTACGAGGCTCTTAGCAATTCACATATGCACTAAGGCCAAGCTTTAGCTTGCAAATGGAGTGCAGGTTTTCATCAGCTTACCTACTTTTGCTGAGCTCCTATTTTTCTTCTCATACAGGAATTATTTTAAGTGCACATATAAAATAAAACACAGTCAAGAAAGAACATGTCATATTATGGCAGGGTTTTATTAATCAATTTCCATTATATTAATATTGTTCTATTAAAACATCCAGTTCTATAATAACATCATTATTATGGGCTCTGTTCAGCATATAGTCCTTTGCTGGCTCAATAAAACTGCCATAGGATGCCTTGTCTTTCTTCATCTGAAAAACTGATAACTTAGAAAAACTGATGATCTATTAAAATTATGTGAATTGTAAGTTACTTTCAATGTAAACAACAACAACACAGGAACAGCCAGATTTTGCTTTCTCATTGATCTAAATTAATTCCTTGAAGGTCGGAATAGGAACATAAGGCTGAATAGGTTTGCAAAATGAAAAAGAGAGAAAGAGAAAGAGAGAAACTTGAAAGACATCCAAGATCATTTTCAGTAACCACTGCCCCTGCTATATATTTAATTTTATTCTTCATTTCTCCATTCCTTGGCTCCCTATCTACCTAAGAACAATTCAATGGCACTGGTGTGTTCATAATCAGCATCTTGACATTTCAGTTGAATTCTAGGCCACAGCACTGTTTTATGTTTGTTCCTTAATACAGCCTCTCTAAACATTTCCGGTGAAGCATTGTCTGTAGCTTTTGCATTCCATATTACAAGCAAATGAATTTGCTCATTTACAGTATGGAAAAAAAAATGAACTGCACAGGCAGAAAAGAATTCAAGTGTCACAAATCTTGTCAATATTCAAGCACACTGCTTCCAGGGAGGAGGGAAGAGGGTTTTTTGTTGTTTTTTTTTTTTTTTTTGCTTATTTTCCAAATCAACTATTAATTTCTGTGCTGCCACAGCCTGCAACACTGAAGTACCAGGAGGTCATGAATGGCGATGAGAGTCAAGTGCAGAGCTCCCACTGCAGTTGTTGAAGTTGGGTGATGAAATGGCAGCCTGGGTCTGGCTTCCGGGAATGTCGGGGCATTCGGACTCCCCATACTTAACAGGAAGGGACAGGTGCTTCCAACTCAAAAAAAAAAAAAAAAAAAAGAAATGCTACAGAGAGCCTGCATGAAATGCCTTCTCCAGGGATTGTAAAGGGAGCCTAAGCACTTCTGCAAATCCACTCTAATTCTGAATTTGGTTTCTTTAAATAGGAGTCTACAGCTATGCAGGAATCTTGGGTTTCCAACTGCTCGGTCACTTGGGAGGGCTGGCAACTAAGGACCGAGAGAGTGGCCTTCCCCGCCACCTCCACACGGCAGCCTAGTGGTTAAAGCATCATCAGTGAAACAGGAGACACAGGGCTAACAGCTCCTCGGCTGAGGAGGCCCGAATATTTTGGAGGAGAATGTGGAAGTGTTGGACGCGAGTGAACTTCCTGCCCAAGCTGCTGCCATGAGCTGGAAAGAAGCATGAGATTCAAGTAATGGGCCTAACTCATGGCACGAAAGATTAAAGTTATCTGTTTGGAAATAGAGTCTAAATGTAAGAAGAGTGAAGCACTTTGGATCGTTTAGTATACTCTAATTGTGGGCAGAGGTATGAACTAAAGAACCCCCCGAGCCCTGCTTTTTCTGCAGCCCTGTGACTCATAGCAAGGAGGTGATGGAGATGACCACCAGCTCCTCACTCCGCTGCGAGGGGCTGGGCTCTGGCTCTCAGCACTGAACACTCACCTCCTTCATGGCCCCTTCACTCAAAACACATACGTTGCTGCTGAAACCCATTCACATGCACCGCTCGGAATGAGGTCCACCAGTTGCATCTACTGATTCAGGCTACAAAATTTCTTAAGCATTCCTGACAAGCTATGTCTAGGCCCCATAAGAACAACTTAGTCCAAAATGTACTAAATCTAAGTGCCTCCTGCATGCAGCAGTCTCACATAATAGGCAATCTGAACCACCTTCTTGAACTCAAGAGCCTATCACACTTTTTTAAGGTCCGTAATGGCCACAGATACAACTTTAGAGCAGTATATTTACATCACATAACTCTAGAGCATCCTTTATCTTCATCTCAAACAAATGAATATAGTAATAATCAGAATACTTATCCAGCAAATGCAACCAATCTAATTCACTCTCCTTTTCTAATCAATCATTTCAATGTTATTTACAACAAAAGCAAAAAGATAATTTAAACCTAATAACATTATTTACCCTAGTTTGGGTAAGTCTTTTCCCCCCTTTAGTAAAAAAAAATCAAAAATGGCATTTAAACAATTGTTTTCTCTTGCCACTTTTATGAAATATTTTCTACTTGGCATTAGACTTGAGGCAAATTTATTTGAAGTTGCTCATTCTGTTCTTGGTATATGTAATCAGAGCTAGGAGGAGAATATCATCACCTACAGTCACTACCAATAAAGGGAGAAACATTTAAACAATTTATTCTAATTCTGTAGCTCCATTTGGTGATCCAGAACTGAGGAATTCAAGAGCAAAAATATACAGAATATGTATGCATCTGCAGCACTAAAGATGGGTCTGCATTGATATATTGTATTTGAATGAATGAATAAATAAAAATATTCTTTGTGGACAAAAGAAATGCACACATGACTAAATAGCCTGGTCCCCTCACAAGCAAGGTAACTTTATTGAGTTATTGTAAAATCAGGCAGACATCAATGTAAAAATATCTTGCCATGTACCTGTGCAAGACAAGTTCTGAAAGCAGCTACCTCAGATCACTACTGCCTATGTCACCTTGAACAACACATAAAAAAGCATAGTACACAAATGAAGGAAAGATCTAATGAGCCCAGTAAAGCTTGTTTGAATTACTGTTTGGTACCAATGGACTTTCAGCACGTGGCTTGGATTAGTGATAGTGAAATTCAGAAATCCAAATATGACAGTATTATATTCAAAGCATTGCAACACCAAGTTTAATTCAATTATACTTGAAATGTCACAAATACAACACTTTAAAATATCCGCCAATAATAAATATGAGACATTACTGAATCAGAGAAAATATGCTGATTGCTTTTGTACTCCTGGAAAATAGTATAGTGTTTAAGAATATAGTTCTACAAATCTATAATGAGACAATTTAAGATAAGACAAAGATGGTACAAGAAAGGCTAACTTAAGCATTGCTATCTCTAAAGGCTGCACCTGCCTAATCATTTTATATTTGTTTCAAAATGTATTCAGTTTTCTTAAGCAATACTTTCCCATTGTACAAAATATAAAAATTCATCCAAACTTCTCCAGTATTTTATCTTTGCTTTCTGGGGATTCAAAAATCTGCCTTCCATTTCTGCATTTCCAATGTGCTTAAGGACAATTTTTCTCATGATAGCTAACTCCTCCATCATCCTGGATAGTCCAAGATGAAGTTTTTGTCAGATATTGTTTCTATCCACAATTAATTTACCTTTGAAATTAATGCAAAGACAGTATCATACCCATCGCATAGCTATAGCAGATATAGGCCCCTGTTCCCTGCTGTTTACACACTTCCATCACGTAAAGCCCTCTGCTTAACTCTGGTTGATTAAAGGACTAGAAACCTGAGTACTGGAAGGAAAGATAAAATTAGAAGTAATGATCCAATTTGTGCTTCTGCTTGCACCTTTACAAATCTAAAGTAATTCCACCAACTGGAACGGAATAACTAGAAACAAGATCTGCCAAATGCATCAGGATTTCTTCCCTGCTAACACAAAGGAGTAGAATTACTCATGACCTTCTCCAAAAAACCCTCCCCATCCTAGGTATCTAACTCAATTCGCTCATACAGCATCAGGCAGCTTTACCTCCTTATGTATTTGTCAGGATGTTTAAAAGTAATAAAGAAACATAAGCAGAAACAGCTGTTTTATGTCTGTTGGAAGCATAAAACCTGATTAAATTACTATATCCACTGAATTATGGAAGAAGCAAGGGAGCAGTTAAGGAACATACAGAGGCTTGAGATACTAAATGACATTTTTGCACCAATTTGTCCAAGGAATAAGATGCACGCAGTACACAAACCCTAGCATTCTCAAAGAACTATGGAAAGTTGTCTTTGAGGTGAAGTCATGACACAACAGGCACCAGACCAACTTGGCTAAATAGAGAACTCCAGATGGCTAGGACATTTTACCAATATTTACTATAGAGACCTACAGTGCAAAGAGAGGCAGTGTGTTACCTGCACCCAAAGCATCTTTGTAGGTGAGATACTGTAGCAGTTGCAGTCTGTATGATGTAAGGATCAAACCATCCAAAGAACACTTCTCTTGATCTTTGACTATGTCAGCAGAAAAGCACTGAAGCTTTACAGTAAAACTAGTAGTTTGAGTGTTTTTAGACAAGAAAAGGTCTGCAAATATATTAACCCTTGCAATCAAAGATACTGCAGTTGCAGCAAGAACAACTAAAGTGAATACTTCTCAATACAGTCTTTAGTCCTACTCCCATCAACCCATTTCTCTCATCACAAGTTTTTAAAGAGTTCTTATTTAGTAAAGCAAATAACTAAATAGCTCCTACCTGGTATGGCTGGTAAGACTCCAGACTGTAAAACTGCTGTTCCCTAAAGAAAACAGAAAATTATAGAATGAAAAATCTCTTTTCGAAGCACAGAAACTTTACAAAACATAGAAAAAAATAGCAGATAAATCACTCATCAAAAAACTTAGTGTTTTAAAAAAACAGAACAGGAGCAGAGCAGCACCTCAAGGTGTGCAGAACATGCACATTTACATTGTAAAACCCTCCTTTACCTTAGTACAGGCTACCTAACTTTGCAATAACTGTAGCAAGCACAGCAAAGCTTAGCACTACTTAGTCCTGAATTAAACTACAAAAGGCAACAAAATTCTCATTCAGAAGCAGACGACCCCAACATGGGCAAGAGGATTAATGCAACCTGCTAGAAATGGTAGGCGCTGCGAGCAGCCAGGAGCCTGCTGAGTCCCCACAACTCAGCTCCAGAAACCAACACACCATATCCCAGAGCTCAGACCGACTTTAGACTGCTGACAAATCCCACCTGGGACTGCAGAGTCTTTCTGGAACAGCTCTGCACCATCCCATCTGCTTTGGGTTGCTCACATCATGGCGGGACACATCAAAGCAGTTGGGTTCAGAGCACCAGCGCTAACCCGCGTTTTCCAAGGTGTGGGTGCAGGCTAGGTTTCACCCTGAGTAAATTATCCACATCTCTCAATTAATCTGAATGATACTCTGACAAGCAGCAGATTTAACCTCCAGCCAGAATCAAGGCTGCTCTGACTACGGCATCTCATTGGGCTATGGAGATGAAGTCAGCCTGCTCTGTGCTACCGAGCACCACTCTCCACAAGACACCTCTTCTTTCTGTGATCTTGGCAAGGACAGAATCATCCATTCCTCACAATTAATAAATGCATCTTCTAGGCCTTGAAGTGGAAAAACACGATATATCTCTTAGAGCTGAACCCAAAGCAGTAATGTTTTGTTTTATATTAATACCCGAGATAAATTTTCCTGTTTCAAATATATGACTTGCTGGTAACCTCAGATACTGCTCTGCTTTTTCCACTTTCTTGTGGAATGATAGCTTTTAAGAAACACTCAGGACTCTAGATACACTACTCATCTTCCACTCTATATAGACACTGTAATAGCTACCCCCAAAATTTTTCTTTCTTCTTCCTTTTTTAAAGTCAAAATATATTTACTTAATATTCATGCAGAAATTCAAGCCAAACAGATTGCTGCACAAGACCTTCGTAGGGCAAACATACTAAGATGCAAGGTTTATTATATAATGCACAGTTTAACTCAGAACAAGGTGACACTGAACAATGAGATGGATGGAAAAAGAAAACATACAGGAAGAATCCTTCGCAAAGCAAATCTAATTTCTGAAACAGACAGTCATCATGGGTTTGTTTTGTTTTATTTCCTGGAAAATAATTTGTCAAACTACTTTAAAGAGCTGGTGCTTATTGATGCAAGAATCAGAGCTTATTTTCTTCATAGTATACTAATAACTTTCAACTCTCATTTGTTTACTACTTCCAAATCATTTTTTTTTCTGAGCTGCCTTCCACTTTTCAGAAGTTAAAAATGTGAATTTAAGAAAAACAAAGACAGAATTAGCAACTAGGTAAAACCTCAGTTAAGTGAAAGACTCACTAGCTTTGATGGAACTTGTAAGGAGCTAGAAAAAGATGAGAAAAGTATAAACTGATTCTGTTTCAGACAACAACATATACGCTACAAGAGCTTAAATCAAACCTTAAGTTTTAAAAAAGGATAGGATTGAAATGTGCAACACAAAACAACCTTGAACACAGAAAAGAACAGCAGGGACAAGACATTCCTGCATGATCCTGCTGCAGACCTGCCATCTACAGCCTCAGTACGGTGTGACCCTGCATTAATTTGAACGGGAATGGATGGTATTTGTTTATGTAGTTACTATGCGCCACCAAAGAAGTTGCTGCTTTCAATGGGAAGCGATGGGCATCTGCATAGGTAAAGTGCAGAGGGCTTCAGAGTCCACTGCAAGGAATATCACATTTATTTAGGAAACCTTTTTCCATTACGATAGATTTTAAGACAATTTTTGGCATATATTGTTTACAGCAGAGTTGAAAAATACTTTCCTCACCCTCCCCACCAGCAAGATTTTATGAAGGGATTGCTAATGCACAATATAAAAAAATCTGGATTTTGCACATGTCTTTAGATATTAAAGTGGATTACCCTGTCCTGAAAGCTGCGCCTGTTAGGTTAGTTAATGGGCTGAAAAACAGCAGACTGCAGTGCTGCTGCTGCAGTGCTCATTCAAGTCTTGCCTGTGATATCTAATGATATATCATACAGGTCATATTTCATATCTCCTGGGAAACTTTTCTGCTTTAAAATACTTTTCATAACTTGCAGGATGGGGGGGACTGTAGTTTGCAAGGTCAGTCAAAAATCACTTCAGGAGAAAAATAAAATCCTTTATCTTCCTCTATGTTCTTTTGCCTCTAAGTCCATTAATCTGCACAGCCTTCCTGTCACTCACAGCATGGCCTCCACGCATGAAACTAGACAACAACCCTGATTTTTTTCCCCTCCCATAAACGCATTACATTACGCTTCAGAGTAACCTAAATTATAGTGCACACATGAACAGTAATAGAGGACAGAAAGCAGAAGACCTGAAAGCTCTCTGAGTTTGATCATTTTTTTATACATAACCTCCAGGAACAAGGTCCTCTTTCATCATTGCACATCTTACAAGAAACAGCAATGCAAAAAAAAAAAAAAAAAAAAAAAAAAAAGTAGTTTTTAATTTTTCAAGTTAAGTCAAAGTTATTACTTGCAAAATAGCATTGGCCTACTTACTAAATAGCTCAGTTCACCATAATGTAAATTCAAATTAGAGCTACTTGCTTTACTTGCAAATGAAGGTTTGCTATTTTTCCCTCCTCTCAGGATTGCACAAGCAGAGCACTTTTGCAAGAAAGAGCAAGATTAAAAAGCCATCAATACCAAACTGCTAACAATATTTCAGTTGCAGAAACTTTTGGGGAGTGGGGGAGACGTGCTGCTTAATGTGGGTTAAAATCAATCAGAGAGGCGTTCCGACCTCTGAATGTGACAGCAGAGCTTAAACCATCATTATCCTTCTATACTGAGCATCGTATTTGATATGGAAATAACTGAGAACTGAAGAGATGACATTTGTTAGCGTATGTACAGTTTGTTCCAAAATGGAGTCTTACTTCTGACTGCAACTCCTAGTCACTAGTACAAAATAAATAGTTTTTCATGGGAAAAAGAAAAAAGAAAATATCTAAGACTAAGAAATTGTTACAGTCTAGATTGATGATATCAAAAATATATACTTCCAAAGTCATTACTGAAAGATTAGATTAGATATGCAAAAGGAAGCTGAAAGGAGGTGAATAGAAGTTAGATGTGTGAAATTAGATGAAATTAGATGTAATTAGATTGTGGTACATGCTGATAAAATACCAGTGAAATTAGAGTGAATGGATGGAAGACATCAAATAACTAGCAGAATGAGATGTGATTAGATAACAAATAAACAACAACAAAAAAAAAGAGGGAGAATAAAATAAAGCAAATCTTTTGTTATCAGGTGATTTTTCCAACTGTAAAATTGTCTTCACATCCATTCCAAGATACTACATTCTATTTCACTTCCTGATGTAATAGGAGAGAAATTCTACCAACTCCCAGGGGCTACCACTAAAGCAACTCAATAGAAAGAATGGAATCAGAGACGCAGAAGCTACTTTATTTTTTTGTACTCTTCATAACTAAGACAAAACATGCCTTTGTCTGCAGGAGAACCTTTTAACATTATTATGGCATAACGTACAAATACATGGTTTTCAGATGCAAAGTATAATGCAAATCTCAAAGTACCATACAATTAGGTCAAAGAAGAAAATGAGTAACTGAATTTCATCCGGTAACAGGCCTTTGCCTGGCCTGGTATGAGGTTTGGACAATAACTAGCAATATATTTCTCTCCAGTTCCAACACATCTATTCATAAAATAATTTAGATACATCCCTAAATTGCTTTTTAATTCTTGAATTACAGCTAAAATCCTTCCTGCTATAGATTCTTTTATCTGTGACCAAGAGCTGAGTGCTGAAATATGTGATGTATGCATTTACTTCAAACAATCTCACCGTAAGCGGATACGCGCCACTTGGATATCACCCACCATGAACTGCATGTCCAGGGCTATTTTAACTCTGGTAGTGATCTAGCTGCTGTCAGATGACATTCATTTTTGATGTCCTGCTTCCAAACATCCTGGGTAGGGTTCAAGGATATACGCTAGAAGAACCCACCCAGTTTGATACGCCAGATCATTATTCACAGATTAGCTCTGTTGCCTTAAGCTGCTAAACAGAACCTAAGTGCTGGCATCTATTCCTGTGCCTGCAAATAACCATCATGGTACATAAATCATATCTACAATCAAAGAAGGTTTTTTGTCCTATGAATATTGGTAGTGATTTGTCATTTTTTTTTCCTTTACGTGTGTGTGTATATATATATTTTTTGAGCACTTTAAATTCCATAAAACATATAACATATGATTTAAGAGATTTGTTTCTAATTTGAAAAATTACCAGCCACATATACAGTCATATATATGTGACTGATGTGTATGTATAAACATAAACA
This sequence comes from Crypturellus tataupa, assembly GCA_034781795.1. Taxonomy (NCBI): domain Eukaryota; kingdom Metazoa; phylum Chordata; class Aves; order Tinamiformes; family Tinamidae; genus Crypturellus; species Crypturellus tataupa. The sequence continues at coordinate 5,260,900 of JAWLRI010000332.1, read as the reverse complement.
TAAACATATAGATACATACACACACCCTCCCTTACCTTTCTCTATAGACTGAAATGACCTTCACGGCCTACATACTCAATCCTGCTCTACTAGTGGGCACGTTAGTCTTTGGACACCAGATGCAGCCCCAAAGGGCAGCTCTTCCCGTCTGAGCTCTACAACAAAGAGCAAAGAAAACTGTTCCGCACTATTTCACTCTGTTGGAAGAATTTTTGCCATATTCACACCAGCAGAAGCATCACAGCGATTCTGTAAATCCACCTCTGGAGGGTAAAAAGAAGCCAAGAACTTGCAAGTCAGATGGACTGAGCATTAAAAAAGGAAAAAAAAAAAATTGTTTCTTATTTTGCAAGCATGGCCAATTGCACAAGAGGAAACCGCACTTCCAAGAAAAAGCGGGTCAGCTGTAGACTGTAACGCTGAGCTGGGCTCCACCAGCGCTGGCACGAGGAATGAGATGCCATTTGCCTGATAACTGTCAGCGTTTCAGACACACCTCATCAGCCACAGCTTATGTCACTCCCTGTGGGTATCTTTGGAAAGAAAGTTTTCTTTCGGCTTGTCCAAGTTTGACAGCTTTTTATAGCTCCATTACTCTGGGGCGGGTTATAGCCTACAAGCACAGATTTTAGGCACCAGTTGATGTATTCTGTGCCTACAAGGGGCACTCAGTGCTCACAGTCCTACAGCGAGGACACCAGCAGTGCATCACGCCAAGACTCAGCTATTGCCCACTAGGAAAAGGAACCACAGCAGAAATATTGAGCACATACATTGAATTCAAAGTGTCGGGATGTTACTGAAAGTAACGGGCTCTCGGGAGATGCTCTGGGAGAGTTGCTGCAATCATAATATGTCAAACGTAACTCAAACAAGATGGGATATTTAAAAGCATTAAATGCAAACTGTCAGGATTATCTCAAGGAACCAGCAACCAAAAAGACAGACGTGTGGGTCTGTCCATAGTACCCTGAGCTGCGAGCAACGCCACAGAGGAGCAAAGGACACAATCGGAAATGCTATACAGAGAGGCAGAGCTAGCATAACCAAAAGTCCTCAACGTGTCCAAAATTCAGATAATTTGGGGGAGGGCAGAATGTCCCTCATGAAACTTCCAGTTAGGGTACTTTTTGTCCCGAGGATCAAAGACGAGGACTCGCTCTTGGAGCGCGCCGCCGGCAAAGTTTAAAGCTGAAATGGCCAGGCTGCCACAGAGGAAAACGCTCCCAGGAAAGGTCACCAAACGCAGACATACGAAGCAACCTTTAAAGGTCACCTGCTCCAAGGGGCTGTTTCACCAAGCCGAGCCGCTGATCAGGGTTTGAACAAAGCGACGAAAGATACAAAATTTGTAAAATCTGGATCCCTCCAAAACCACTCCAGGTGAAGGAGAATCTCCTGCCCAAGGGGACCTGCAGGTGCAGGGGTCCTGTTTCAGCCAGGAGCTCCTGGTGACTCAGCTTCATCCACCGCAACCTGACTGAGCCATGAAGCCACTTCAGCAACAGCCCCGTTTGCTCTGCCAAACCCAGCTCCAGCCGTTTGCTGAAGCGGCGGAGCTGCTGATTTGGGGGGCACCAGTTTCAAATCATGCCTCCCGAAACGGGTGGGATCACCACAGCTCAGCTAACGTACAGGCTATAGGTGCTGCTTAAGCATATGCAAAAGTCTGTTTGTCAGATGGGACAACTGGGACACGACATTTCCTGACTTCAGAGCACACAACTCTGACCAAATACACCTCTGAAACAATGCTAGATGCATAATAATACATATTAACATTGGCCTTGATTGCCTCATCTTTTACCAGATCTCTCTCGTGGTCATCATTCTGTCATTCAAAACAAAAACATTCTTGCACAACTGCCATTAAAAATTAAAATACCATCAAACTCACCCAGCTTAGAAATAACTTCTTGTTTTTCCAACCATGAGATTCTTCTTCAGAGAAATTCAGGTCCAAAATCCAAGGCACACTGTAGGTTCAGCATATCACAGATTCTTGGGGCATATTTAAGAGGGCAAATTCCTCCAGGTATTAAAAAAGTAGATACATTGACTCCCCTCCAGCCCCTGAGAGGAACTATGGTGACTTGGAGCAGCAGTAGATCAGTTCAGGAATTTTAATGCAAAGAAACAATTTTTCTATTATCATTATTTCAGCATCAGACAGCCGTTACATTTTTTTTTAGTTCATGATGATATAGGCAACTACTAATCCTTTTGATTTGTATTTTGTTTTTACTGCATGGGACAAGGCTTTAGGGATGCTTTCACAAAATGGTCCCTTCCCTTTTCTCCTCTTCCAAGCCTGGTTCAGCTGCACTCCTGTTACTCAAGGTGCTTCTCCAAAGGCGCCTGCAGTAAGTGCGAGTGTAAGGCTAAAGCAAGAGCTCCAGTACCCGTGTCCTGATGGCAGGGAGCGCAGCAGGGCACCCCGGCCCTGCCTGGAGCCCCAGCTTTCCTGGGTGAGCACACATGCACTGCACCCATACTGCAGCTCAGGAACAGCCTCTGCAGCAGCTTCAGCCACTCAGATAGATTGTGTTTCACTTATAGAAGTGATAAGGCCTTCTAAGTAAACATATTTCTGAAGGATTTTTAAAAAAAAATCAGCATTAGTTATGAGAACATGAGTATAAAGCCTATTACAGAAAGATGGCAAAATTACAAGTATCTTTGCATACTGGTTTATTTTAATATCAGAAGAAGCCATTTTAAATTGAATTTAATCCTGGTAACTGAAGGACACATCTTTTATATTTACCCTCATAAAAAAAAAAGTATCTGTTTTAGCAGACTGGTATTTAATTAAAGATCTATCAAGTGCAACAGAAAGTCACGAACACAAGTCAAACTGGCTTCACTTCCATATATTCCAATTTATATTCCATATTTTCCAGTTTCCAACAGGGGGTAGCATTACACTACTACAGAAACATTAGATATGTAAAATCCACTCATTTTCCCCCTGTTTGCTGGGCTAAGTATTTCCCTGCAGTACATCTGTTAAATCCCACACCTTCTGCATCCTGGGAAACCCACTCCAGCAGAGACCTCAGATAAAGCTACTGCACCACTGAAAACACCTTTCAGATGGCACTCAAAGGGGTATGAATAAGTGAAAATTGTACCCTAGTGTGCAGATAGCAAGTGCTGGGTGTATTTTAATGGATGCTACTGGTACACCTCTGTACAGCAGAAACACCTGCAAAATTAGGAGAGCTTGGCAACAGGGAAGTGTTGCTCTCCACTTTTAGAATAGCACATCTCAGGAGAAATGGAGTTCAGGAAATGTTAGCCATATTTAAAATTTTAAAAGAAAATAAAAACATGTTTATATTATTTATTAATAATATGATAATATAATATTAAATTATTTACATTATTATTTAAAACAGTGCTGTTTAGCAGTAAGTTTGAAGAGTCTGAAAACAAATGGAAAGGACAAGCATAGGATACACACGCACACTCTCAACGGGATCCTGATACTCTTGCCTTCTGGATTGGCACAGGAGCTATCTATGGCAAATTTACACCAGCAGAGACATATCAGACAAAAGGTTCAACAGTTCATTAGTTTCTTATGATTGAATCATTTCCTCTGTCGAGGAAAGGGGAAGAGCATCAACCAACATGCATAAGAGACATTTCTGGAATTTCTCAATGTAAAATATCCTTTGTGTCGGCTGTACTCAGAAGCATCTTATCACAATTATTCTCGTTACAAAGTTTCAAGTTAACAGAAAATTCATCCCACTATGCAAAATTGCAATACATTTTTCATGTAAGTCTTCTGCTTGCAACAAGACTTTAATGCAAAGACATCTGCTGCTGGAGAGAACAGAAATCTTGCAAACATCACACTCAACAGTTTGGTCTCTGTAGCTGTGCTGCTGCAGTTAACAGGAAGTGTAGAGCAGCTCAAACACAGAATTGTTTCAAAAACCGACAAAGGAAAACCTCGGACTTGAGCAAGCAGAATAAGACCCACACCTACAGGCAGGCATGAAGCAAGCGGTGATTTCAGCAGTCAGGTTTGCGTGCAAGGCTCCAAATCGTCCACCTGGGAAGGGCTCTGGGGTCTGCGGCTGCTGCTGTTTTCCCCAGAGGGTTGTTCCCCAGCAGTTGCTTGTGCTTCCCCGCACAAGCACTAAAAATACACACATAAAAATACTGGTCTGTAGTTCACAGAGCTTTGCCAGTTTACTTTAGACTGGTATCTGATTCCTTCCTTCCAGCCATTCCATGTAAGGACAGGAAAAAAAAAAAGAAAAGATTTGTGACAACTTGCGCATCCTGCTCTACAGACAGAACTACAGGGAGTTAAACTATGAAACGACACAGAATAAAAAGGAAACGCTTATACTCATTTTCTTCTCTTTTCCAACTGCAACCTCACATTTATAGTTAAGGTTAGTCAGCTTCTCCAAAGCACAACTAGCAAGATAATCAGTGATCATCAAAAGGGAATGGACAGAACCAAAAGGACAAGCAAGGGAGAGAGAGCTTGAAAGCTTGAAATAATGAAAATCCAAGTGTTTTCCTTTATCCCCAACCCATCACTGAAATTATGGTTTGTCAAGGCAATAAAACTATAATTAAGCGGCACTTCTTCAAAGGATATAGACTTAACTATGCATGGGGGCTGCTCACAGGCTTTTCCTATATAGCTTAACAGCCTGGTTATAAATTATTAGGTATAATTATTCCATAGTTTCCAAAGCTTTCTGTAGCAGCTATTTCCATAGCACACGTGCTCCCTGTGACTTTGAGTCTCAAGGAGTTTAACTGGCCAAATTCATCTGGAAAAGTTTTCCTAGAGCTACCAAGGACTCGAGGATACAGTTACTAACCCTGATATAGCCCACTTAACATTTCCCTGTCCTTGTAATAAACCAGAGCTGGAAAAGGTTTGTATTTCCTTAATATGTTCCAGGCTCAGATTTCTTGTACATTCAAAATTGCTTCCAATCAGCATTGAATTAGCAGCGGATTCCACAGAATCCAGGCTCCTGCGAGGCCTGGGGAGGAGGGAATGCAGCCAGAGTTCGTATCCCACTGATTCCCAGCTGTTGAAACGGTCATTTTGCTAGAGTGACAACTGGCTGTTGCAATTTATACTGCAAACACCCAACATCCTGATGTCTGAAGGCTTCGGAGCAAAAACTCCGTTCTAAAGCCCCTTTTCCATCTGCCCTTTAGAGCGGGGTAGCAGTACACGGCCCCAGAAAAAGCCTCCTCAGGAACTCCGTTCTTTTGAATGAAAGCAGCAGCCTGCTTTGGGAAAGGAAACATAGAAACACAAAAACACACACACCAAAAAAAAAAAAACAAAAAAAAAAAAAAAAAAAAAAAAAAAAAAAAAAAAAAAACAGAACACATACAATGAGAGCAAGAGAGGGGCTTTACTGCAGCCTAGCCTCTATGACTGGTGTTCATTCATCCCATCCTGGCTGCCATTTATCACATGGATCACATTAGCAACAGTCACGTGTTTTGGTCTTAAAACACCCTCTCTGTCCCTCTCTACCTTAAAAAAAAAAAATAAAAATGTTTTGTTACAGGTTGATGCATTGAACTCCCCTGCAGCTGAAACAGAGGGGACAGAGAAGCCAGAGTAGCTCCCCGTTACACTTTTCCCCACATTTTAGTTCTATACTCATGAATTAAATGAATGCCTAGAGCAGACTAGAGTTGTTGCAGTGATCACATAACGGTCAAAACGTTCTTACACTAACGAGAGTGGCCAAAACACGAGCAAGTCCTTTCCTCCCCATCCTTACATAAGAGTGGAACAAAAGTGGTTGCGTGTATCTGGTAAAAGTGAACTTGGCAGCATTTTCTGTACTAAAAAGAGATTCAATCAGCTGCTCAATTAACGTAAAGGTTTCTTTGTGTCACCCTGGATTTGTCCCAGTGTTCCTACACCTAGAGCTAAGACAGCCCTGCACTGAGCATCCATTTATTTAAGATGGGACCAACCAACTAGCTGAAGCTCTTCGCTGCAAGAGCCTCACACAAACTGAGCTGCTCCACAGGTTCCAGCTCTTGCACACCCTTCACACCCTTCTGTGGGGCAAGACTTGCAGTTTTGACTAAAGTCTGTTCAGGCAAAACTGCTTTTGATCCAATATGCCTCTCCACGATGCTTTAAGGGCAGAATATGTGTGTCTGTGCATCCTGGCAATGTGATTTTTTCCAGAAAAGAGGACTTCTTTTATAGGTTCTTTTATGGTTTGATTTTCATTTTACTTCTCTTCCCGACCCCGCCTCGCTGCTATAATAACCTTGCATGAATATCTGTCATACGCAGCCATGTTCTTGGTATCTTGGACCTTTCTAAATGCCAAAGAGTTGCTCAACCCTCAGGTTAATCCCATAGCTGAATTTTCAATAGCCACATGCTCATCCAAATACCTTCTGTATCCATGGAGTGTAAAGGTTCCTGCATTAGTAACTACTTTCTGGTAGTTCTGCAGTTCTTGAAAGACTCCATTCTTCAAGCTCAAGCTCAGAGAAAATGTTTTTTTGCAGATAATGCATTCAGTGCTATTTGTTTAGCAGAGAATAGCTTCCAGCTATTTGTTGAAGTTATAAAAATTAGTGATAGACTCCCTATAATTAAAAAAAATAAATATAAAAATAAATGGAAAAAAGTCATAGAGCAGCTCTTTCATCCAGGCAGAGTGATTTTCTTTTTTAATAATATTAATGTTATTAGAGTTCCTTTTTTGTCCAAAGTTCACATGAAAGGCAAACAACTTTCTGGCTCTCAGGGCAATCTGGAAAGCCTCACATTTAGCCATATATTTAACACTTAGAATTGTCCACATGCAAAGTGCTAAACAAACACCATCGAATCAGGATGTTCTCAGGCTGACAACAGCCCTGAGAAGCATTATCCATGTTTTACAGATAGAAACAGAGAAACACAGGCCCAAGCTACAGCAGCAAAGCTATGATAAGGCTACATTTCTAATTCAGTTCTCATCTCAAACTTCCTACCTGTGCAAGTCTTAAATGAGAAGCAAAAAGAAAAAAAAAAACAGCAACTTAAAAAAAAAAAAAAAAATCCATCTCAAATACTGTTTGACAGGCAATTATTTTCCCCTCCCCTCTATATATAGGCTAGAGCGTTTTACCTACATTTCCTAACTCTTCTACCAGTGAAAAGTATTTTTCTGTAAATTTAACTATTCACAGTTCATTCTTTCTGTTGGTTTCTGTGTGTTTGTTTTTTTATTATTATTTTGTGGAGCAGGTACCAGTTTTGCCTTCACTACACTTGCTGCCACACATCTCACCCTCTTGCCAAGCACTGCCAAAAGCACAGCACGTAGGTGTTATTTAGGCCACTATTGGAAAGCCTTGTTTGCTGCTCAGGCTCAGCTGTACAAGTCTGTATAGGGGTGCACCCTTACATCAGAAACACTGAGAATTTGCCTGTTTCACAGCCTTCACACAACTGGCACCTCACAGATTTAATGGGATGGCAAACCTAGCTGGGATATTACCAGCCCCACCAACAGGATTTTTACAGATATCTTGGAGTTTTGGGTGCATCAGACACCTAAAACTGATGTCAATCTTTTACCCTTTTCAGAATTAAAGCATGGTTTGTAAAACTATTTTAACAAATGGCATCCATCTTATTCACATACTTCCAATTTTAAGTGGCTCTGTAAAAATGGATTGTTAGGCAAGGTCCTGCTCCTACTTGCCATCTATTTTCGCCCATCTCATCTATTCACAACACGATGTCCCACTGCTCCAGACATCCTGCCCAGGTGATTGCTGTCCCACAGACACTCACCAATTCCTTTTGAGTGATGCACTTTGGCATCAGTGAGTGTTAATCAAAGCAGAACATTTTCTTTATTCCTTGGTCCTAAGCCTTCTTTATTCCATTATCTTAAAATGTAATATTGATAAACACTATAATCATCTAGCAGAAAGAGAAGTCCAGGAAGTGAGGGTGCTTTTTTTTTTTTTTTTTTTTTTTAAACCTAACTTTATTTATAAGGCTGTAGAAGGAGATAAATCAGGTGGAAATTAAACCTAGGGCTTTTCGTCTGGGGCTGGTACTGAAATTATTAGCATCTCTCTGAGCTCCCTTGGTTCACTGTAATCTGCTCTTTCCTATTGCCTTTTTATGTTTTTATTCTCTGCAGAGGAAGTGTACGTTCTTCTTCAAAAAGATTCCACGATAATATATTCTATATTATTTTGTAGGGGGGTTTCCCAAAAAAAAGTAGATAGATTTCAATTTAAGGAGAGGGGGAAAAAAAAAAGTTGTTATGTTCCTGGAAATCTAACGACTAGCACCAAATAAAAAGCAACCCCCCAAACCCTACGTTCCAAAGGAAGCAGTTTTTTCCTCAGCTTTCATTATCAAAAGGAGGAGTCTCTCTCTTCACATCAGCTATTGCTACCACTGGAGGAAGAGACAGTCATCAGCTGTGGCACTAACAACAGCTATTACCCAGCTTGATTGAATTTGGGGGAGGAAGAAGATTTTCCCATTTGTTTGTTCCGGGGCGTATAGAAGGTCAATACTCTGGTTTATCAATATCTTCACTGGCTCTCTGACAGAAAAACAATCCAGCAACCATAACTATTTACAAGAAAAGCATTAACTCTGCTGAGCCGCATCAGCTATATTCCAAGCACGTATGAAAGGAGCTCTTCTCTTGGTATTACTGCTATTATTTCACTTAGCAGTGCTTGGGGCAGGCACTTCCTTGCCAGTGCAGATCACTGACCATCTGCTCTGCTTAGGGCGCAATCCCCCAGAGAGATGAGAACCTTCACTCTCGTCACAAATGCTGTGGGGATTCTCTAGCCACAGACAGAGTATCTTCATGTTACACTGCTTTTCAGATTTGTTTCCATTGGGTGAAATGGAAGGCAGCTCCCACAACACTGGGCACTGCGTGTGCCTGTGTCACTGGCAAGCTGATTTCTTATCCAGCTAGTGACCATCTGGGAAAGAGCCAAGTCACCCTTATCAGTCCTCACCTGTGGCAGCCAAGTAAATAGGAACTGGACATCGTCTTGCTTATTCAGGACTGCTTATTTTCAAGAAGCATTAAAATATTGTAGAAAATAACAAGAAGAAACCAAGGGAAAAGAAAATATATATATATATATATATATATATATATATATATATACACACACACACACCATATACCACCATTTAAAACAGTACATAAGTAGGTCTTAAACCACTTTAGTAAGGGGATGGAAGTAATCCTGGGGAAGATTGGTATCCTGGTGAAGAAAAAACAATATAATGAAAATAAAAATAATAAAAAAAATACATAAAAGTACAAACAAAAATAAAAAAGCCCTGAACATGACCTCTTTTAGGCCCCTTTTCCCTGCACATTTCAGCTGGAGTCTTGGATTCTGCTCCAGTCCTGAATTTGCACCGTGCGCTTGTCAGCATAGCCAGCCAGCTCCAGGACTGACTGCAGTTTGGCATCAAGGAGAGCAACAATCACAAATTTCTCTTAATTCCACATTAGGGGATGTTGAGGGGAATTAGTAGTTTTTAAAGATGCTTTTGAATACGTGCAGAAACCCCATGAATACCACTGCTTTCTGGTATGGGTTTCGGAGCCTTCTGCAGTAAGAGCAAGAGCAGTAAAACGCCAGGCACCAGCTTGGTGCCCCGGGCACATGGTCCCCTGCATGGTGGGGAGACCCGTCCTGGAAGCTGCACCTCGCTGCAGGTTAAAGTGTCACAGGCAGAACTTCAAAAACATTAACTGCAATTAAATTGTAAAAAGAAGAGAGCACAAACACCAATAGGACCCTGAACCAGTAGTCACCCAACCATGACAGCCTCACAAACTGAGGCTGTCGTGTTATTATTCAGATAAATAACATTGACATCCAAATTGCTCTGAGGTTGGAATGCTCCTGTTATAGCTCTGTTATTGTGTTGCCCAAAGGGTAGACTGCTTTCATCACTGTTTATCGCTGAGATTTGCCTGTATTACCTGCTGCCCTAACACATCTGGGAAAGAAGCCTTCTTTCTGCTGGCAGGTTGTATTAGAAAGAAAAAAAATCCAAAACAAAACTTAAATGGTTTTTGGTTGACCGAAAAGAGAAGCTAAGAATTCATGCCAGGAAAAAAAATATCTCCAACTCACTCTGTTATCTGTCCAGCACCTCTGCAGCTGATGGCCAGTCTCAGATATCCATATCCAGGAATTGCCCAGAGCTCTGAGGGTCAAGCAGAAGCACAAGCACGAGCAACACTGGAGATGATGACAAATGAATCCTCCTCAACCAAGGACTCACAGCTGCCAAACCAGACAGGGTTTTTTGAAGGTGGTAGGAAGCATAAAAGTGTTTAAGCTTCACACATCAATGGCATAAAAAAGCTAAAGCCTCTGACAAATGATGTTAAACATATGTAATTATTAATAATCTTGTTCCTATACAAAAAAGTAAGGAAATACACTACAAATGTAAGCTGTTCAGCCTCATGGGGAAAGAGGTAACAGCTTCAACAGAAACAAACTGCTATAGAAATTGTATATAATAATGTATCATGGCTTCCTTAGTACCAATTTTAACACTAGATTAGAAAAGTAATCAAGTAAAACAAAAAAAAACATTGAAAACATTCTCAATTGCATGGAGTGACAATGTAACCTGCAGCCACTATCTCTCAAGCCTCACTGCACAGGTTTAGCCCTTATAGCCCTTCTCAATTATGACTTTCACAAGCAGCATTTACACTAAAAGGAGACTTCCCAGCTAAAGCCTAAGGTATCACCACCTCAGTCCTCTGAATCCTGCACTTTTCTAGCCCTGTTACAGGTTTCTCCTGACCTTGGTTATATCAGTCCAGGCAAGACCCCCAAAGAAGCCACACACAAGTAGTTCTTTGGAGTCCCAGCCCTCCTCTGCGTGCCATGTTCCTCTCCAGGTTCTTCCCAGTGTGCAACCACAACCCAGACACCCACAGCAGCATCTCTGCACCCAGCGAGAGCCTCTGCACCCAAGGGAGGCTTCGTTTGATTAACCAGCCCTGCAGGGACACGGTGCTGCACGACTAAACATACTGGGTGCAGCGCTGCTCGGGGGTCAGAGCACGCTCATGGATGTCCTCCTCTCTGAGCTACTTTATCCTTTAATGCAAAAGAAAACAGTTTCTACAGAACACACCAAGAGAGAAGAGTCTTATCAGTTAACTGGTGCAACTCCCCATTTAGTCTGGTGCAGCAGGTACCAGATCTCCCAGCACTGTGGCATTTTTAGGTGATCAGCAAAAATGGGTGGCTAAACTTCCATACCCGATTGATGAGAGCAGACACAAACAACAGACTGGTGCTTTCTTTTCTCCACCTCTATCACGGCAAGTTTAGTATCAAAACTATAATCAAGCTACATTTCTACACATGTAAGAACTCCCACCAACATAAACATGAGTTTATGGTAAGCGAGAAACCCAAAATTCCTCCTAATAGGCACATTTCAGCTGTCAACGCTGCTGTGAGCACACCATGAAGCAGGGGAAGAACCAGCCGTAATCACTGCACATTCATTCAAAACGCAGGGAGAGGAGGGCCAAGGGAGAGAAAGCAAAACAAAAATAAGAACAGTAGTTGGCAGATGGAAAAGGACAAAAACAGTTGGAAAAGAATTTTATTTTCAGGCTAAGAAAATTTACAAACAATAGTGGAGTTTTAAAAAAAAAGAAAAAAGAGACACCCTGTAAAAAAGGTAGACAATGTTTCTCAAGCTATAGCATCAAATAAAGTTACAGAGCAACATATGTACAGTGAAATGCTAATTTTTAAACTATTATCAGCTAGCCACTTGAAAACTGAAAAAAAATAGATAAAAATAATGAAAATAATAAAACTCTTCAGCTTACTTGAAAACCTCACAGCAATCCAATATTCTGAGCTCAAAATATTCCTAAACAAAGAACTCGCCTCCGCACTTATCTATAGCACTGAAATCACCGAGGCAAAACTTAAGGGCACAGGCCCACCTTGCTGAGGGGTAACGAAGGGCACCTTTGGCACATGGCAGTAATGTACAGATGCCTTCCCACAGGCAATTCCCAAGGCCCAGTACAAAAAAAAAGACACAAAAGTAACAGAAGCAACATTTAGTGCTTTTCATAATGCTATTTCTATGCTTCATGCGGATGAAGCACAAATCCCGTGCCCCGTGTTCCATCTGAACCTTGGCACTGGGAACAGGGCATGTTCTCCCTGCACTATGGTCACCGCCATCCTCGCCGCGACGCAGCCCATCCTGCCCTTCCCCACACACACGGCTCCCCGGCACAGCCTCTCCCAGCGCTCCACAGCCGGGCTCCTACAGCCTGCCCAGAGCTCACCTGGATTTTCCAAAGCTTACGTACGGAGCAGAAAGCAAGGAGATATTTAGGTGCTTAACCACTGCTTTTGACTTTGGTTTACCCAGATCACACACTCACTACAAATAGTAGGCTTTAAAAAATAAATGAATAAAAACACAATTTTAAGCAAAATTTAATCAATGGCTTAACTTGAAAACACACAGGTACTCCAAATATCAGCACAAAACCTTCTGAGCATTAATCTGAATAAGTGTGAAATGTAATTGTAGCCCTAATTTGTCTCTGATTCTCAAACATATTTTTTTCAGAGAATGAGAAATAATAATTATTTTTCACTTATAGCATACAGACTTGTGCCTTTGTTGTGTATTCATTATGTGAAAAAAAAAATGCTAATTAAATACTTCTAAAATAATCCATTTTGACCATTCAGGAACACATATCAAAAGTATTTTTTTTCTTTTAGAAATAGAAGTAAATACATGAGTCATTCAGTGAAGCTTCTTATCAGAATACTTTCAAAATAGGTAGGAAAAATGAAGCAACAACATATCGCATGCTAAAACAAAGCGTGCTGCACCACTGCTGGTCTGTCACTAAGAAAATTCCGATTACTCCTTAGTCATGCGTGCTGTGACCCTCCTGATGGCACTTATGAAAATGACACTTGGGATGTTGGGGGAACAACCGTGTAGCTCAAGTGGTGGAATTTAGTCCTAATGGTGTGGAAGATGGAGGATACTTGTTTGAAGCGCCTGCCTGCCACTTCCTAGGTAGACTTTAATAAATTGCTGAAATTATGTCTAAGCTGACGGGTCGGATCACCCACAAACAGTTGGACCGTGTGGCTCTCACCACCACAACTAATTCTTTCCCTGCCGCTCACAACACATTAGTCTGGGCACTCCCAGGTCTCAGGTTCGAGCCATTCCAGGAGCCAGTCCTGTTCCTCCTTGCCTACTGAAGGGCTAACCACAGGCCGCAGACACGGGAAGTGCAGAAAGGGCACAACCAGGAGGCTACATCACAGGCCCTTGGGTCCACCAGGGCTTTCTGAAGCAGGCTAGAGGGCTAAGGAGAGCCTGTGATGGTTGGCAAGGATGGCCTTGAAAACACCTGACCACATCATCAGCGTGGACACAACCATCAGCACCTCCCTGGTTCCCAAATGCTGCAGGGTAAGTGCATGACATACAGCAGTGCCCGGAGTGCTCACACACTTCTGCAACTGAGGCCACGGAGGTGCCTCGGACACAGAGCACCACCTCCTTTCCAGGCACACGAAGACAGTTATTGATACAAACACACAAAAAGCTTCAGAACAAACAGTCCCCAAGCTTATATTCTTTTAGTTTCTCTCTAACATACTGTACACTCAAGCCCTTTTCACAGAACTGATTTACGAGATCCCCCATGCTCATTTCAAATATACACACTTCAATGGCAGTACTTAACTCCTCAAACCTCTCTGCTGAATGCCTACTTCACATGTCCCTTAATTTGAACATGCTCTCTAATCCTCCCAGCCTTCCAAGACCCTAACAGCACAAACAGCACTATTCTGTTCCACTTTAGGAAAAACATTAACAGAAAAAGTCTTCTCTGGAAGAGATGGAAACAGAAATATTTTCTCCACAGAGCACACAACTAATTTATAAACTTACTACCATAAAAAGCCAAGAATTTAGCAGTGTTCACAAAGACTTTATAGGATTATCCAAGCCATAATAACAGAAACTAAGAACAAATATTCCATGCTTCATCATTTAAGCCTTTCTGTAACTGGTGATCCAAAAATAACTTCCCCAGGAAGAGGCACTCCTGCTAGTGGACCAGTGATGAGTTTCTATCCATCTCCTCTAAAGCATCTAGCTCTGGTCAGCAAATATAAATAGGACACCAGACTAGGTTATGGATGGCCATGCTAAAGACACTGTCTTCTCTCCCCAGCAAGAAGCTTCACAGATCTGGCTGCCTCTTGCATGAGGCATGCTCATCAACACGGTGAGGGAAAAGGAAACATCAGGAAAATAAAAATAGGCAGTGGGCACCCCATACAGCAGCACATACTATTTGACCTGCCTTTGTTTTCTCCTGAAACACCAGGAGCAAGACAGAGGAAAGTCCTTTGTACTAGGTTATGGCTATAGGACAAACCCTGTACACCTCTTATGTGCCACAGCTTCTGTCACTGTAAGTCACTTGCATACACCCAAAATAAAAACTGGCCAATTATTGATGGTTTGTATTGTTCTGTGTTTCCTTGATCAAGCACAAATTTTGAGATAACCATATACCAAACCTCTCACAACCACCACAAAAGTTATTATGTTTTAAAAATATAAAGACAATAATAACATTTGTGACTTGTAACGTAAGTAATTTTTAAATTAACGGTGTTAAATTAAGGAAGGCTTTGTTAGCATCTGCCCACTGTTAGGTATTTACCTTTAGTCCACCACAGATTGGACAAGCTGAAAAAAGAGCTCTTGTCACCCCAGGGTGGGGGCTACATATGTCATAGGGGTCAGCTGAGACTCCACTAGGTGGTGCCAACTCGCTACTTTTCAAGTCGGACACCTGTCCTTGGGGCTTTGTGTCCGACCACCTCGTAACAAAATCCACATATGTCTCATCACTGGAGTCCTTGGAGCTTTGGGACAGCAAGGATGGAGGTCTCCCTCTCTCCCGGCCGTGTTCAGGTGCCCTTCGTGCTTCTGTGTGCGGTATCAGCAATTTTGGGTCACTAATGCCTTGAGGTGCCAGGGGCTGGTCCTTGGGTTGCGTGGAATCAGCACTCTTCGGCTGCACATCTTTGGCAGCTGCCTGTAACAAACTCCTGGGGATATCATAAATATGTCTGAGAGAGCTGGGAACCTGATATTCTGAGCCCGCTCCTCTCTGGGGCTCACTGTGAGGACAAGTACATAAATTCTGATCTGAAGGAAAGTTCAACGGCAAGCTTAGCAAGGACCCAAACTCCTCACCATGGCAAATGTCCAAGCTCCCAGCATAGGAAGAGAAACTTCCAGAGTAAGAAGAGTGACTACCAGTAGCTATTCCACTGTCTGAAGAACTCTGACGTCCAATTTCCTGCAGCTGTCTGGATCGGAGAGGCTTTGGAAGTGGTTTAGTGGGGCCACGTGCGCCTTCTGGGTGGGTCTTTTCTTCCCCCAGATGGATGCCCTTGGCAGCTGCCAGTCCGTGACTCTCCTGAGAAGTGCTGGCTGAAGATTGCTCAGGCCAAATTGTCAGCCTGCTCCCAACACTAACATCTGAGTGGCTGGTATCTGAAGATGAGCTTGAAATACTTCTATCATCCCCTAGGAGAGAAAAAAAAAGGAACAGATCAAGCTGTGTTTAAAACAGTGGGTAGACTAGTGGCATGGCAAGAATGTATGAACAGAAAGGATCAGGAGGCTTCATCTGCTTTGTGAGAGAAACTGCTGTCAGAAAGCCAGAATGCCTGCAATAATTCCTATCCCCAAGGGAAAAATAAAACACAAAAGGTATACTACTATAGTAACCCTATCACACTGGGGAACATGCTGCATTCAGAGTTAAATCTTTAGAGTTTATGCAGCCAATCCTCCCCTGTTCAAGCATATTTACTCCTGTACAGTTAGCTGGCTTAACGTTGATACGCATACCACAGGGAACAGTCACAAAGTTGCATCTATTCTCAGAATATCTGAGGATATTCTGAAGAAAAGTTGTCATTACCTATATGCTAAAGATTTGCAAGAGATTTCAATATTTTCTGCTTGAATCGGTCTTGTTTTACTTTTTTATTTTTTAAAAAAAAAAATTGCCCTGTTCTACAACGCACACTACACTGTAACATCCCTATAATACCCATAACAAAAACACAACCACACATCACTGAAACAAACAGAAGTGAGAAATCTACTATTATTAAATAATAGCATTTCCATATTCATATGGAAAAACATCTCCCAAGATCCATTTATGCCCACACTAGAAGAAGTTTTTTCTTCTCACTGATACTTGTAAGAGGGACATTTTTACAGGCAACTGACTACAGGTATGCAAGGTATCCACTTTAAGAAAAAAATAATCATTGGCATGAAAGTGCGTGAGGCACTTTCATCAGAAAAAAAAAAATCTGTTCTTCTGTAATAGCAAAATTATGCAAAATATGCAAAATTATTTTCCTCCCTAATAAAAATCAGTGTGAAAACACAGGCTGACAGTAGGTCATTTTGTAGATATTATTTTTAAACACTAGCAATAAATTGCCAGATGGGGCAGAAAAGATCTCCTGCAAATCACATTTATTTGTACAACCTGAGCTTCTGGTATTACAAAACCATTTCTGTTTTCAGATACTGTGGCAAATATTTAAAGCAATTCTCCTGCTCTCTGCGGAGTAATTCTAGATATACAGAACCACAGAGCAGCACCCCTCATCCTGTGAAATCCACCTGTTCCTTTCCTTGTCGTGCCCCTTATGTGACCCTAGGTTGACACTCTGATGTGACTATCATACAGCCTTCCAGGCAGAAGGCATGAAATACAAAAGCGTTAGTTTATTTCTCAGCAATACGTTCAACATCTAAAGGAATATATCAGGGAAATAAAAGTTACTCTGCTTATAAAAACTATATTTTTTTTAATTAAAAAAAAAAAAATTATTCAAAATCACTTCTCCTTATCATTTTAGGTATGAAGGCTTTGGAAGAGAAGCCCTCTCACAGTCCTATAGATCATGCTCTAACTAGGCAGAGCTCTAACCATTCTCCAATGCAGTGGCAGACCCTAAATCTCCAGATCCAGGCAAATGCACTCCCAGCAAACCTATAGATTGTGGAACAGGGAGGGACACTAACAGCAATGCTCTTTCTATTATAGTATTTCCCAAAAATATTTTCCTTGCAAAAGTCAAATAATAGATTATGAAAACACCATTCAAGGGCTCCTCATTCTCTGGGGGATTAAGACATTCTTAGAATAATGGGGAGGTAAAGAGAAGTTATCTCAAGCAGAGGATGCCTGTGAACCTGGACCACATGTTCTCTGACCACTAGGTCCCTGGATGAGAGACCGTCATGTCTCTATCAGATCTTATTTGTTTTGCATCAAGCCAGTAGCTATATTAAAACTAAGCAAGAGTTAAACCGCAGCAAGTCTCAGTGGAATTTCATCACAAGACACATTATCCAGCAGTGTCAAGACTACAGTAGGCCCAGACATGTAAAGAAGCACATATTAGACTTTTGAGAATAATTACTTGACATCTTTTTAGAGCTGTAGACTTTAAATTTGAGAGTAAAGTAAAGGTTCTAGTGAATTAGAATTGTTCTTAAATGATTAAAATGGCAGTCCAGATCCTTTTACAAAATAGAGCTAAGCCAATCATACCTTCACGTGTAAACAATTCCAGAAGGGACACGTACAGATAGAACCCTGAAGAATAATAACAAGCAGGATAAAAGCACAGGATTTCTGGGTTTTATTTCAAAAGTCTTCTTAAGCTTATGAAGCAGACTTCATATATCTGCTGTGCAAACTAGAAAGTGAGTCACTTGATTCATTCCAACCTGTGAGATAAACTACCTAATCAAGTATCCAACTTGATGGGCATCATTTTTTTGATGTTGTACATACAGCATTCAACAATCCTTCAACAAGGATTTTTCTGTATTAACTATGTTTGATTCAAAACTCAATCAGCTCAACTAAAAGGCTATAATCTACATCAACAGCCTTTATACAGTGCTGTCAAAAACTGCTCCACGAGTTCAGCCACATCAAACATCCTGAAAATTTACAAGCAACATCTTACTCAATATCTTATAATTATGTGTGTGTGCGTGCACATTCAAAAATATATATATACATACACGCATATGTAAGTATACACACACACACTTTCATAAATATCTAACACCCAGGAAAGAATAGAACACCATTTGTCTCATTCTTTAAAGCTATTTCTTACCTCCACTGCCCTGGCGACTGGTATGGGACAACAGGCTCAAGCGCTTCTCTAATTGCAAAGCTTCATGGGCCAATCTCTCTTCTGAATAGGCTGGATTTGTACTTGGATCTTTAAAAAGGAACAGAAAATAAATAAATAAAATAAAGATACACGCAAAAAAAAGATTAAAAAAAGGAGGGGTGAAAAAAGACATGTATTCACAGTGGTTAAACTATTTGATATCTTCATAATCAATATAGAACAGCTACTTACAAAGCCACCACTTTAAGATTTGACTAGTTTCAGGAGCTAGAGAGGAAATAAACTCCTAGTGGGTCTCTATCTTCCTATTTATAATTAAAGTTAGAATTATTTAAAAAATGATTATATAGATTTTTCCCTACAATACTTTTTAGTGGTTTTGCCATTCCATGTAAAATTACTTCCCCCCCAAAAAACACTCCTTCCAGTTGACACTGAAGAGAAAGACCAGAAGTTGTACGGAATGTGGACAAGCTTTCCACAGAAAATGGGCTGGTTTCCTCTAAACCATTTTGTTTCCAACAGGCACAACAATAAAAACCAGATGTTGAAAGAAATCACCATCAACACCCCAAAACCATGTTCAGCAGTCCAAAGGGTTTGCTAACTCATTCAGTATCAGAAGTTTCAACAACCCATATCACTGTATACAGAAAGGAACTACTGACACATAAAACACAGCTTAGCTTCCTCACAAGTGCTACTCTTGTGCATCTGACCAACCCAGTAGATTTAACCCCAGAAATCATTTAATTAACAAATTATCTAATAAGAGTTAACAATAATAATACACATTGCTGTGGCTAAGTCAATAAAATAACAATAACAAATGGCTGAAATAATGAGGAAAAAAGATGTTTTTAACCCATGTAATTTCATTTTAAAAGCCTCGAGTTTGGTGATGTCAGCAGCTAAGACTCCACGCAGTCAAAGCAAGCTGAGGCAAGGGGAGCAGCTTTGCCAGGTTAACTGGAGCTCCAGAAGAATTCCTACTTTATTCACTACCTTTGCCCACCACAGACTGTGACAAACAGCATCTGCTACCTTTGTGTTTCCCAGCTCAAACAGTGATGCCAGTGCCTGACACTCTCTAAACCTAACTTTCAAACTAGAAGAGAGAAGACTATCTGATATAGATCATCTCCATATCATATCCCTACTTCCCTTGAAATACAGCTTATACTAAGCACTGACTAGCTGCAACCTGTGTAAGCACTTAATCAAACCCCTCGTCCCTTCCATATGGGTTTTTGCCAGAGGAAGAGACAGGATTTGGCCACTAGTTCCTACAGTGCAACTCAGGCAGGTCTAAGCAACGACCTGCCCGGTGGCATATGATGTTACAGGCAGCGGCTTGAATCTATTTTAGAATGTCCTCTGCTCTAGTTACCTCTACTGTATCCAGTTAAATGCCCTTAAATCCACAAAGTTTAATCAAAGACGTTTTCAGATCACTCTGAGCATAAAGCTGGCAAAATAGATCAACAAGTCAAACCAAGATGCAATGGACACCAACCCTTCTCACAAGAGGAACCTGTCAGCATGAAAGATCCTTCTCTTTCCTCTGAAATACAACTGCATACAGATTTTATGTTACTAGGGCACATACACAGCTACTTTTTTTTAATAACTGATGCCTCTCGCAAATATAAAATAATCTATTAAAATATAAATAAATCTGGTCAAGCAATTGGTCCTGCAAAATTGGCCTGTAAAAAAATACAAGGTGGGGTGAAGAGGCAGAAGAGGCAGCAAATGACAAAGTTCTGCATCACACATAGCCCATCGCTACTGCTAGCCAAAATCCTATCAGCTACAGAACACAGCAGATTTCACCCACCACAAGGGGGTGAATCTCTAGACATAGTTCTTGTCCCATACGCTTAACAGTTGTTTTGTTGAACACCCCCCTTCTGTGCTGCCTGAAAATTGGGCTTAGTCACTTGCCGTGGCCTTTCATTGCCCAGTGTTAGGGAAAGCTGAGACTAGAAACTCCTTCTCAGCAAACCCTGGGAGATACTTGAAGAAGCAACTTCAAAGCCTGCCACGGGCTTCTTAAAAAGTCTTAGGCAGATACTAACAGCAATTGCTCACCTGTCTTATCGCAATCTTTGTCTCACTCTTAAACTTTTAAGGAATAACACTATTTGCCATTTATCTTCCCTACTAAGAATCAAAACTTCTGTGGAAAACCTGTACAATATCATTCTCACAGAAGCGGTAAATCTTTATGTCTGTGTTTTCAGATACAGATTATACAGTGCTAATCAGGACATTCTGCTAGAAGACCAGACTAAGGACTGAAGACACTGGCTAAAAATTTGTTCCTTGGAGAAAGCCTTCCTTGGAGGACAGACCCTGTAACCTCCCATCATAAAAGTCTGGAACTAAGGCCTAATAAAAACTTTGATGCTTTTGTCAGTGAGGATGGCTTTGTTGGCACCACTGGACACTGTGCACCTGCACAGTGCAAAGCCTCTAAGCAAATATGCAGTAATCTGCCATATCACTAACAACTAGGACAACAGCAACCTGACCAGCCCCGAGACAGCTGTCCAAGGAGGTGGGGACAACCCCTGCCCGCACAACATCCTACAGCAGCTCCTGCAACTCTAAGTGTAACTGGTACCTTCACTTCCAAGAGTCTACACAGATCCACCCTGTGATGGGATTTAGTCCCACAGAACCTAGGCTATCAAATACAGCCAAGCCTGTCAATTCAGAGCGCATTTTCTTTTCCAAAACAGAAATAGTTTCCTTGCTGTGAAGAAAACTCTTTTGTGCAAGGCAGTCATTGAAATCTCCTTAAACTCTACTTTGGGGCAAAACTGAAGGATTACATGAAATTTCGTTGGGCTAAAAATGTCTCTGATGGAGATTTTATTTTTATATTACGTTGGTGGATATTCATTAGAGCCACATCAGCTGCTCATCGTGGGAGATTTTGAATCCTTTGGCAATATACAAATAAAGTTTCACAGTGATTCAAAGCTCCAGGGTTGTTTGGCAAGCACCTGTCAACAAGAATGTATCATATCAAGTTAAATCAACAGCTACCTAAGATAATCTCAAATTATACACATCTTTAAAATGCAGCATCTATGAATTAATCCTAAATAATTAACTCTTAAAACTGTTAAATAAAGTTAGGTAAGTTCGGCTGAATATCTATCCTCTCCTCCTTTGTAGCTGCAGACTGTAACATTCACAAATCAGACCTAGAGGACCTTCATGCTAACATCTCTACACCTTGCAGCATGCCTGGAGGAATGAGAAGCTGTAAAAGTGTGAGCAGGAGTCACTTGGCACAGACACTGCAGAAGGCAGCCACAGAGCTGCCTTGCAATGATCAAAGGTGCATCAAGCCTCACCAAGAAGATCAGACAGATCCTCTGCAAGCAGCACTGCAGACTCTCCAGTCACTCACAGAGCAGCCTAGAAAAGCTTCCAAAATTAAAAGACAGCATCAAGACTATCAGCATTACACTTGGGGTCTCTCCAGCGTGCAGCACCAGGCTGTCCTTTAGCCTTGGCCAGGCTGACCGATGACAGATCTGCCCATGCAACCAAAGGTGTCACTGACGGGCTGCTAGGCCTTCGCCTCATCCTCTTTGGAACCTAAGAGGAATCTTACAAGCAAACAGAAAGAACAATATACCCACCCGAGAAAAACAACTCTCAAATCATATGCATGCAAATTCAGTATGGGTTACAAACCATGCAATCAGTGACTCATTAGTTTGTCAATATCTAGACTTCTATCAAGACAAGAACATAAAATCTTCTGGTCTACTTTCCAAATACCTTCTCCAAGGAGAAGGCAGAACAAAATAAAATGTACAAAGTAGCCCATTTTGGCAATTGTTTTTGAACTAGCTGCTGGGAAAAAACAACCCATCCAAGGACCTCCTGCCACTTAAAGTCATTAACTAAAATGCTAGATTGCCTCAAAATGTTTACAGGATCTACACTATCTTTGCATTCCCACTCAGTATCATTTGCCTCAAATTTAAGACCCAACTGTGCAGCCTTTAACAAATCAAAGCATCCAATTTGTCAATGGTGTTACCAAAAGGAGCATTTTGGTAGAGTTTTCCATCATTAAAAAGTTCCAAAAAAATAAGTGGTAAACTGTAACAACCTTCTAACCTTCTGTTCCTTTTACATTTCATTTTGGATGTACACATAAAGGATTATTTTATCTGAGAGAATATTCACGTTTACATGATGGCATCTTCCATAGATTCACAGAAGAGTTCAGGTTGGGAAGAACCTCAAGGGGTCCCTAGTCTGACCTCCTGCTCAAAATGAGGTCAGCTGTGAGATTAGAACAGATTTTGGTATTTTGCAATGGTCAGTCACTATAAAAGTTCCACTTTTCATTATTTTCATTATATATTTTACAGATGACATAATAAAATGCAGGAAATAAACAAACATATTTACATTAAAAGAACACTCAAAAGTGTTCTCAAAAGAACTTTCGAAGAGATAAGCTATATTTTTCTAAAATATATTCCTCAAGTGCAGATGGGAACATTGTACTTCAGCAAGCTATCCTTGCACATGCAGTTTACAAGATCCTTTGGACATTGAACATTTTACACTTGTTTAAAATGGCACTATGGCAAGTAAAAAACATGTCATTTTCCAGTACTTCCATTCTCTCCCTATCACTTTCTATAAATTCCATGCTGATATGTAAATATTTCAGTGGGCCATTTAGTATAAAGTGTCTGTACATAAGGAGTTCCTGGGTTAACTTATTATCATTTTTCCAAAAACAGACTAGCAAACATTAACTACATTATTTTGCTAGATTATATTTGTTTGGAGAGTACTGGTGTCCAACAACATTGTTAATCTAAACTATTCTCACATTACATTATTTTCTCTTTAAAAATGACCTTTTCATGCTTTCTTTGAAAATATTTAAGAGCTATTCAAGCACATTTTAAGTTGTTGGAGAGGCACAAAACTGAGAAGAAAATTCAAAAGGCAAATTGTAGAAAGCAAGTTGCCACCCATAAAAGTGCACAAATTAAATTACATAAAACCATCACACTGCATACATAAAGCACACCTGTGTAGCACTCTACACTGCAGTAAATACCAGTAACATTGACTGTGTGCTTCCAGGTAGAACCCTCAACATGGAAGTTTTGATCTAGTTAGCTAGGGTGAACAGATGATTAACCTATTTAATATATCACTTTCAAGAGATCGGGTGAATTTCAGTACTCTTGCCAGATGCAAGCTGGTGCAGCTTGCCAGATGCAGCTGGTAGAGACTTGAGCTTTTCAAGTAATACAGTACATTCTGTGTAATGGTACAGTTAATACTGAAAATCAGTTTACGGATGAATCACCAGTGCAGAACATGTCGATGTGCATTCAACAAGTCTGTGCAAGGCTCTGAATGGGCCTAAATGAACATCTGGGGAGAGTCTAAAAAATAAGGACTGTATGAAGGGGCATGTATACAAGGGGTGACAGGACTGGGAGGCACAAAGACACAGAAAGCCTGCAAAAACCACAGCACAGTTCTCTACTGAACACAGAATGGATGTCACTGCTCCCATCTATGAAAACAAAATAATGTCTAGCGGCTAAGTGGGTCTTCATCTCATTTTAGTGGCAGGTCCATGAAGTAGATGAGCAAAGACAATAGATCCAAGAAAATGGGTCTTCCCTCACTACCAATTACCCATTAACTCCCTGGATATTCCTCCATCTGCTTCATGCACTCAGACAGACATCTTGAAGAAAGGAAGGAAACGGTATGTGGATATATAGAGTAATACACAAACACAAGGAATGAACTGGTAACTATAAGATGCAAAAGCAGATTTACTTCTAAACTTTCCTAGAAAAAAAAAATCTGAGAGAATATGACACACAAAAAAAAATACAAAAACAAAAAGTAATTATTTCACAAAGATAAGAGAACAATATACATTAGTAATACAAAACACCTTGGTTGACAATTTGGGAGCATTTTCTAGATACACATTTTTGCTAAATGGGATTGTATACGCATAATGCAATTCTAGAAAAGTAGAAAAATATGCCTTTGTGGCAAAGTTATAAGTGTCAAAGTGTCAAGTGTATTGATTTTTTTTTCCTTTTTCAAACACTCCACATAGTTCAATGTGAGCACACACCTCAAAGAATGAGGTCTTATTGCCTATTATGTATTGTGGTTATTTTACTCATTTTGACATTTCAGCTACACAAAAGAGAAGAAACTGAGCCTGGCTTGCCTTTGACTTCATTTAACTAACTTGAATTAATTTCCACAAATTTTACACTCTAATCTTTTCCTTCACATTTCCTTCCCACAAGTGATTATCTTGAGGCTTGTTACAGCAATAAAGTTCTGTCAAATTCTTATCATTTGCCAAAAACTCAAAGAGAAACTCTTAACATTTTCTACAAACCCTGTTTCATCCTTCACCATTCTTATAGCCTTCCCTTCATGCAACCACTTCACAGATATTTTTTCTGCAATCTCATTTTTCACACTCTTGTCCTATTTGGCACAGTCATTCCAACTCAATATTGTATTTCTTCATCTGCTAAAGTCAAAAAGCAACAGGGCTTGCTATGATTCCATCTAATTTGCTCTCTCAACACTGCAGTGCATTCAGCATTTACCATGAAATAGGAAAAGGAATTTAATTCTCGCACACCAGAAAGAAAAGCTCAAGCTGCAGAACTGTAATGTGATCCAGAGCCCTGACAAGGGTTCTCTGAGGTTGAAAGGACTTTGGGATGAACTCAAAATGCCCCAGAAGTTAGTTTTCCTGGTCTCAGCTCATTACACTATCAAAATAATAATTCAGACATGGATCCAAATTGACTCAAGTTTAAGACTAAATGTTAAGAGTTCAATTCAAATTATTTTATTTTAGCATTGCTAAATAAGAGAAGGCTAGGTTAGTATTATCATCAGAAATGAATGAGCCAGAGCAACAGCAGAAATTGGGTACATTCAAGGGGTAAATTTATACTGTGACATTTCAGAATGAAAAACACTTTGTACTTTCTATGCTCTTGGTATCTGCAAACTTACGAGAGTCAGAGCAATAAGTGCTAGACATGGCAAGTTGCTGCTTTACATGGTTACTCTATACTTCCTATATTAACCTGGTAGGACTGGCCGCAGACCAAAAGGGCCTTTCGTTGGGGAGATGCCACGGACGATGCAGTCAAACAGAAAGCTGATCTGCTCTCCTTCAGCGCACGAAAGGAAAAAGACACCAGCCCCTGCAACAAAGCACAGGAAAAAAAAAGTTTTTTTTTTCTTTACTGTATGAGAAACGTATTTAGCTGAAGTTAATTGTAAATATGCTCATCCAAAGAGGGTTAATTGCAAGTCATGAACAGAAATCAACAAGTTCTACTGAGAAAAGAAGAATAGTGTCAGGTGAGCACATGTTACATCATCAAAATACACACAAATTCAAAAGTTACCTCATCATTTACATTAATTTTCTGAGACCCAGGCAATTAGAGCAGTGTCAAAATACAAACCATGTGCCTAACTGTCTGGGTCTTTTATTCTGGGTCTTTATCATTTTATTCTTTCAACTACACCTGAAACTTTGTAGATCAAGTTTTAGCTATGGAAGTTTTAGGGATTCTGAAAGTGTATTCACCAATATGAACCAGGTTAATTTCATTTCTATTCAATTTTAACAAGAAAGAGCCTTTTATGTCACAGCAATCAGGTCTGGGTTATATTGCTGCATTCCATTATAAACTAGCAGCCATTTCACCCATACTTGTACTTACCAAGACAGCTCCTATATGCCTACTATTAACAGAATGTAACATGACTCTGTAATGTTGTCATTAGATCTTTACCCTTTGCTCTGTTCTGATATTTTGTTTTCCATTCATTAAGAATAGCCCTAACCAAATTAGAATGAGAATCATTAAACAAACAAACAAGTTCTGAGCTGCATGGCTACATGGACAACACACAAGACCAGAAATGCTCTACACAACATTTTATTTGAAAATTATCTGTCCCAATGTCCCATCAGGAGTTGCAAAATACCAATAAGTTGGTATTTTGATGACCTTAAGCTGTCAGGTAAAAGTCTGCCCCTAGGCCACTTCAATAAGAAGTAACTTCAGGAAATAATAAATAATAATAATATGAGAGAATAGAAAATTTAGCAGACATATACACATTTAAGAAGCGCTGCCAATTCACCAGAGCCACACACACACACAAGAAAACCCAATCTTAGTACAGGAGGTAAAGTTTTGCACATTGTTCTCCTAAGGAATTGACCTGTACATGTCTCTAGTCTCTTCTGAGTTACCTGTACATTTCTGACATTTTTACTTAAAGCACTAGAACCGAACTTGACCAAAACACTTGCACCTCCTGTTACATTCCAGACAGGCAACCAGTCACATTAAATGGGATACCATGTCACTTAAGCAAGGAATATGCATTTGATTGCCTGATAAGCGAATATGGGATTCAGAGAAAGGGGATAGCAAGGAGTAGACCACAAACCAAATGAACTATTTCAGTAAATTAGATTCAGCTTGCAAGCAGTAAGTTAACCATCCAGGGAGAACATGTTCTGACACAGTCTTATGTCATTCTCAATTTATGTCACGTCTTAAGTCTCTGCCTGTTCTCTACTTATATCCATTAAGGACAATGCTGTTAGCAGCATCTTCATTACTTCATATCTTGTTCTGCCACCTTTCTTCCACTTCAAAGTCAGCACTTCTCTAGTCAAAGAAAGAAAAACTTTGTTTCTAGTACAGTTTATTTCTTCTGGAGAACTGCTATAAGCTCTACTGGCATCAGAACCAACTTGCTGGTACTTAAAGGTTAGCTTGCCAACCAGTTCTAGGGTACAAGGTCCCAGACACATTACTCAAGACTCGGGATACACAAATATAACACTATGTTCAAATAATTCAAAAGACTCCTCCACACACATACACACACACAAGCACAGGAAAAGTAACCCAGAGCTAACCCTGTTTCCCTTTGCACTTCCCTGATGATGCTTTTCTATTTACTTTTTTTTAAAGCAAGCTTATCCCATATTTTCTCATTGCACATATGTGCGCATATTGGCTTTACTATTAGAGACCACTAATGGTCTCTAATGACAATAGATGTCACGATGACAATAATTAGAGACAATGGTCTCTAATGACAACAAGATGAGAAGATGACAATAATTATATTATTAATAATAATTATGCAGCCTAACAGATCCTAGTACATTATCAGAGGTATGGGTTGTGACACATTCAGTCTTGTCCTCACTTCCCCTCCTTAAAGACCAAGAGTCACAGAACCCTATAGTTGAAGAAGCTGGGTGAAGAAGCTAGGAGGAAGGATTCAAAATTTAGCTATTGCCTGGATGAAATAATTTCTGCAACAACTATGTATTTAGAAATCCCCAAAACAAGCATGGTGGTCTTTATATACCTAGTGCAAATAACATATGTGCATTTACACTTGGGCACTAAGCTAATGCATATGTATAAAATATTTCTTTGGAGAGCCTGCTATTAACATAATCACCACAGTATCTAATCAACTCTCACAGGAAATATTTTCTTTCTTGTTTTGCTAGATAGAACTATATTGAAAAGAGTCAGATAGTCCTTGCAAAGCACATTTGAAGAGATGAATGAATAGTTGGTGTTTAACTGCGGTATGTTTTAAATACATGCATAAAAATAGCATTTTTTTTTAAACAGCATGAAAAAAAATGCAGTTGAGATTCCCTACTAGAAATCATACATCTCAGTCATGTGTTGGAACAGATTTGGTGCACAAGTACTTGGAAGCTGAGGAATATATGGTATGCATCACTGTAATACCATGCAGCTGTTTACTGAAGCAAAGACCTTGCTCTTTCTCTCTCCACAGGGCAAGAGACTTACTGAAAAGCAGTCTGCACTCACTTGCACAGTCAAGACACTAAGCCAGTCCTCGGTGGCATTTAGCAGGAAAGCAGCATACGGTTCCCCAAATGGTAAAGAAGTTGTCATTTTCACCAAACTTCCAAATATTATTAAACCTTAATTTTTGAATTGAATCCATCAAATTAAAAAAAAAAAAAAAAAAAACAAATCTCTGCAGAATCACATTAGGAAAATGCACAGTCCCAGAAAATTACTTACATCTTACTGCCTTCTGTGAAACCAAGGGATTCACTGTGAATAAGGGGCTCTTCCTCTAAACAAACCTCCCAATTGTCCCACATTTCTTCTAGCAAATGGTATATGTGTTTTGAAGCTCCCACTACAGAGAAACCAGGGGCATGGGAGGGGGAGAGAAGAATTTTGCCCCAGAGATGAACTTATCTGCAGCTGCCATGAACAGAAGAATGGATTATCTAATCTCTCACAGTACAATGCAGTAATTGTGATATCAAGAGCTAAAGAAATGCAAATTGTGTTTTTCCCTGTTTAAGTATAATCTATATAACTATCTGTTATCTGTCTTGAAAATGCACCTAGATTTAATGTTTGAAATATCAGCATTATCACAGATGTTTTCCCTCTGATCAGATAGTGCACCAAAGAGCTGGAGCAAAAAAATCCACTAAGCAACTAATTCAAGATCTTAATTGTGTACTTTATATTTATGAAAAATTCTGTGACAAAGCAAGGAACAGAATTCTGATTAAAACAAACAGACCTCAGTCCTACAAAAGCAATATCCCAAACTGAACTCTGCTCTTGTTCGGGATTTCTGTTTTTTTTTCTTTGAATGGAGGGGGAATTGCAAAGAAAAGTAATCTACACCACAGTATCAGTTCTTCTCAGTGTGAGAATCGGGCATGCACATCCACCACGTAAATCCAAAACCCAGAAGGTTCTAAAAATATCTGCGTTTTTGGATAATGTAAATAGTTCTTGTGTTTCGTGCTCCAGGAACAAATTCATCACCATTAGGTCATTTGTATCATCCATCCACATTTTATACCACAAAGTTTCATGGGCAGCTGGCACCCTGATCTGTGAAATGAATTATCTAAATTTTCTGCAACATGGAGATAGGATAGAGCAGCACTTAATATGCTCAAATCCAGAATAAGTTACAGGTAAGGAGCATAAATGAAGCTGTTTATATTTCCTATTATTTCCAAATCCTCTTACACAGCAAAGCAATTAATCTTGCTAGGGTCTGTACCCAGAACTGGGCTCCTAATCACAAGGCTACAGAGTTGCACTCCATCTTTCTCTAATCCCAGTGACATCTGCATTCCTGGTTACACAACAAGACAAATTCCAGTCCTTCCACTGATGTTGACTGTACTTCTCTAGGCACCAATCACTCCTCAGCACGAGGGACACAAACACTTGAAGCTGAAGATGACGGCCCCATCACACACCTCTCTAACAGAGCACACTAAGTGCTGTGCCCAGTACTGGCCTCCACAGAATGAGAGATGCAGACATAACTGCAGCGAGTTCAGCAAAGAGCCACTAAGTTCATCAAGGACTTGGAGCAGCTGGGATTGTTCAGCATGGAAAGAAAGGAAGGCACAGGAGGGAATCTTATCAGTATATACACCTGACGGGAGCAGGCAAAGGAGATGCATTCTTTTTAGTTCAAGAACAGGACACAAGGCAGCAGGCACAAGTTGAAACGCAAGAAATTTCATTAAAAACTGGAACAGATTGCACAGAGAGCCTGTAGTGTCTCTATCCCTGGAAATATTCAAGCCCTCGGCAAGCTATTGTAGTTGACAGTAGTTGACAGTGCCTGAGCAGTGGAGTTGGATTTGACAATCTCCCTTCCAACCTCACTGATTCTGTGATTTTCAGATTGCAAGATCCAAACCGCAAGATCCAAACCACAAGTTCCTCTTTGATCTCATTCTAAAACAATTAGCTGCTTACTGTACAATAGAACTTTAGTAATTAGTATTCTACAAGGTTGCATAACAAATAGTACTGATCAATACTGTTATAACGCAAAGGAACTGCCACTGCAAGTTTTCTCTACTGAAGCAACACTAACCTTTGAAAATAAGCTATCGTATTTATTTGTATTACTACACAACTATGCAAAAACTAACAGAAAAAAAGTTGTTTTAGATCAATATTTTTGTTGATTTCCTATCTAGCTTTCAAAATCCATTCAACAGTGTGAGTTGGCAATATTCTGCATACTAAAAAACAATTCTTTCAGATAATTAACAGTAAATGAGAGCTCCTAATATATTAATAATGTCACAATATGTGCTATCATTCACTACCCAAACACAATAAAAACAAGAGAACTGAAACTGTTATTCCTTAAACACAATACTCAAACTGCACAAGCTGAGGTAGTCCATATTCACACACAGTCCATATTCACACTGAACATTTTTGATATCAAATAAAAACAATCCGTATTACCAATTTGATTTTATTCAAGGAATATCCATCATTAATAAGAGTACAAGCAATCCATAGAACTGTAGTGTGAGTGCTACATTTCATTCCAATCACAAATAAACAGTACACAGTCAGCAAATAGATCAATTTCATTTTAAAAATCAAAGGACAGGAAAAGATGAGGAGGAGAACAGATGGCAGGTTTGCTTGAACTCAGGACTAAGTATGCTAGCTAGATCTTACAGAAATCTACCTTTGCTCTCTACTTTCATGTCCAAGTGCCTTGGTGATGAATACTCAAAAGTTAGATTGGAAGTGACCTAAGCGCTAAACTCAGCTTTCTGGATACAGGCAATTTTCAGACAGCAAATACAAAATGAGAAAACAAGAGGTTGGGGTAAGCTACACAGCTAAGGAACATGCATTGCGTGGCTCAAAGCAAGGCTCTATAGAAAGTTCTTCCTAGGAAACTATCAGGAGGCACCTTGAGGAAGACCAGAATCGAGCAGAGAGGACACTTGCTCAAAATTTGCTGCCACATCTCCTGCAGACCCTCTCCTCTACTGATTCACAGGGCTAAAAGCTATAGTGGTTATAAATATGAGTGGTGTCTACTTTCCTTGAGGAATGTTTGGGGGGTGGGAGTGGGGAATGCATTAAATACTAGAGACTTCTTTATTCATCCAACCTTCCCAGCAGCACCAGGCTTGGTAAGCCAGCCCCACTGCAGGTATCTCTCTGCAGCCATGTTACACATTGAGGTGGTTTAACAGTAAATGCCACAGTAGAAAATTACTAGTTAGTCGTTAAGATAACCACCATAAATGAATCTGCCACATACTTATCTCTAGTGATGAACCCTGCATTTTCCAAAGCAGTGGTTGAAGCAGCCACTAAGGAAAGATCCTTCTACGCAAAGAAGGAGATAAACAAGTCAGTGAGTTTCATTTTGATCTGCAACTACTCCTTACTTTTATTCTTTCAAGAAGGAAAGCTGAAATTGCAATCATATCCATGCATCTTCTTAACATAAAAAATATGCACACTAAGTCGTCCTAAATCTCTTCTCTGTGTATCATCATAGCATTCCTCTCAGAAACAGTAACACACATACGAAATGCAATCAGCGCTGCAAACACTTTGTTAGCCAGTGCTAAGCAGTCCCTCTGGAAAAAGCACAAAAGAGACCCAATTGTTTCCTTTTCAGGGGAAAAATCCCAACAGACGTCATTATTTTCTGCTAGTCATTTTCATTTTTGGATATTGCTCAAAATACGTTGCCTCCTTCCACATTCTAATGAAAGTCTGCATAAAACAAATGATTGTGATCCACAGGCATCATTTGCAATAAGCTATGTACTCCAAATTCACGTCATTATTTAAAGCCCTTAATGGTAAGGAGCAAAACTCTTCTCTGGAAACAACTTTCTGAAGAGTAATAGTAAAAACTTGATGCCAAAATATCACAAGGCTCTTGTACCTTTGACCCAACACATTAGTTGTTCCTAAATAGCCTCAACACAACTAATGACACAAATTTTATGCTTTCTCATTTGATGAATTGCATGTTTACACAGATTAAAACAGTTATCAATCTACCTAAACATTGCCAAACTTACTTAAAGGTTGCTAGCACTTCTATTCCAGTTCTCTATTTTTTTAACACAAATTCTAAATATTTAAATAACTTAAGATTTCATTAGCTCAGAAAATGATGCTCTATGTAAAGTACCCAGGAACAGCAGCAGCTTTTGGGGGAGAAAAAAAAAGTTCAACTCAAGAATGCTTACAGGGGAATGGAGGACTTTGTGGAGGTTTTTATTTAAAATGTAACTTTTCTGGGGAATATTTTGGATCCAAATTACATTTGCACAGCAATACACTCACAGAATTCTAGTTTCTATTTAAAGGGGTGTTTGCCCACAGAGGCAGAAATTAAAAACTGCTCTATGCTGCATCGAAAATGAATTGCTCAAATACAACTTACAAGTGTTGATGGGCCTACAGAAATGTAACCGAAGTCAACCGAGAGGGTTGATGCTGCTGACTTCCCCTTAAACTCTATAACCATTTAGTTAGCTCAAGGTCTAAGTACAACACCAGGAAACAAAACACTGAGAGTTCCAGTTCCTACACTGTTTAACATTTCAGTGAAGCAGAAAAACTTTAAAAGAAAATAGGTTTGTCTCCTCCCAGGCTACATCTATAATTCATTTCTTCAGAGGCTCCAGACAACACTTAAACCACAATCTCCAAACTAGTCGCAGAAGAATTTGAACCAGAAGCTTTCGTAGAATATATAAGCATCCTAAACTGGGAATTTTTAGGGTAAAACAGAGTAGAGTCAATGCTTGCCATCTTTATAACTCACCTCTGTTCTTTTCAATAGGGAAAAGAAGTAAGAGACCTCACTATAGGGAATGAGTCAAAATAACATATTCCTCAGGACTCTGGTAAAATTTGGGAAGAAAGGGGAAATGATCATCTTTGGATTTGCAATAACTTTTTAGTTTGGCAAGAGGGGAGGGGAAAAAAAAAGTCAATTGTTTTCACACTTCACTACACAAGCCAAATGGCTTCACATCTGCATTGGAGAAACACATATCCATTTGCAATCACAGATCATCAGTCTGGAGTAACTCTAAACTCTGCCTCTGAGGTCAAAACCTTAGTGGGCATAATTCAAAAAACATTAGGCAAGTACCAAAACCAACCAAATCAATCATACCATCAACTATTCTATTCTACAAACCAGTCCCTAACATTTTGTCATCTTCTTCTTGTTTGGTGTCCAGTAGCAACAGTTGACTGAACAGCTTCTGGAGAGCCACTCGCTAATATCTGAAGGATGCTTATACAAAGACCGAAAGCAACACAGTTGTTTCTCAAAACTCAATATTGACAAAGCTAGTACTTACATTTCCACAAAAGGTTTAAAATAACTTTTAGGAGATAGTTTCCAATTGTACTTACAGAAGCCACACCTGGTACCCCCTTCAAAGATGAATCCATTTGGGACAGCTCCATATCGACGCAGATCTGAGAGTTTCCACTGCCCCATGACACTAGGAGGAAGGTCTTTTACAAGGACGAAAATGTCATTGCAGAAATGCAGCGTAGCAGGCCCACTCTCTAGTTTAGTGCCAGGCGCTACGAAAACTTGAAACCTGTGAACTATTAAAAAAAGAAGGAAAAAAATTTACTATAGAAAACACAAGTAATGTATGATGACTTCTGTAATATAAATCATTTTTTCAACCATGGTCTGTCTCCGCACCTCTACACTCTAACATCAAGATTTTAGGTGAAGCCCAGACAAGTCTGTCAATAACTATAAGCCCATTACTTTCTGTTAGGCCAATTCAGTATTTAAAAAAAAAATAATAATCTTGTCTTAATGCTACAAGTGATGAGAGGCTACTTATCGAAAGCCTTCCAGGCTACAGCCTATTTCAAATTAGTCAGTTAGCCAGCCCACACTTAAGTCATATCCTTCTCCTACTCTTCCATCACTACAAGTGACTATTTCTTTCTTCCAACAGCCTATGTCTTTCTTCTTACATCCATGTACATTTAACAGTGTCCAAGGAGCCCAAAAGGCAAGACTGAAAGAAACAGTCAAGCTCTAACCAGTGCCCCGTCACTGACTCATTTGCAACCTTTAATAAACTGCTTCACTCCTTTCCACACATTGTCTTCTCTAGCAGTAAGACTGGGGGAAATTATGTTTTCCTACCTTTGTGAATCTTTGGGGAGCTGGTGACTGTAGATGCCCAAACATTTAAAATGACTGGGAAATTAAATGATTCATAGGTAACTGACATTTAAGAATGTTTATTAACTCTTCATATTTCACAATCCAAACTTCAGAAGAGTGAGAGTAAAAAGCATCTTTCTCATTTGAGTTTACAAGATTTGACTTCACATCTTAACTCTCCTATCTCCTATATTGCAAATATTCTTACCTAAAACATGGGCTATTCTAGGCTGGCATCCCATGTCCTCCTGCAGGGCTGCTGCATGAAACAATTTAAAGGTGCAAATCTTCAAGTATTTCAAGAGAACAATTTAAGTGAGCAAGCCCCTAAACTTGAAAAAAAAAAAATCTTGACATCTACTACTCCTCCTCTAAGGTTTTGCTTTACGGTACGACAAAAAGTCTATCTTCACCTGGGAAAGCATCAGGACTGTTACATTTCCAGTCAAAGGTTTTCAGTGGGGCATTTAATCAACTGCATAGATCTAGTTTTCTGATTATCCATTGAAAATCTTACAAACAGCTTCTTACCTACAAAATCTAAAGGGTAACCTCCAATTAAAGTCATTTCTTACAGCCCCTCTGCCTGCCTCTTGTTCCTTCAAGTATCATGAATTTCAACAAGGCTTCTCATTTAAATACTATCTTTATTCTTAGTTACCAACTAGCAGTTAGTTAACTCCTTGCCTATGATAGGCCTTTGGTAAGATCCCTGCGAGTCCAGCAGAATTAGCCACAAAGTCATTTAAGAGAAATGGTTAAAGAGCCTGAGATAGATCTAACCACAGCTCTACTTCAGCTTTCCCACTAGTACCGCTAGGGAGCAAGTCCAGAGCTACCTATGTCCTCTTCTGGCTATCAGCTATGCTTACCTATGAACTATGAAAAAGGTGTCAAAACCACCCAAATAAGTGGCACATCTGCACAGTTAACTTCAGAGTTACTTTGCTTGTAATAAAACTAAAAGCATTGGGATTTCTTCTGCCTCACATAAATGAGGAATGGGACACAGACAGTCTGCTGCCAGCTACAACGTCTACCAAAAGCAAAGAACTGCAGCTCAGGCTCTAGAGTACTACAGTGAAGTAGAAGGCCCAAGTCTGATCAACCCCAAAGTAGAGAAAGAAAATAAATAAAACCAAACATCAACCCACAAACAGCTGCTTAGCTGAAAGGAAGCATGAGGAAAAAGTACTAAGAAGCACCTCAGTTGCGCTAGCTAACCTTTTCCTCTTAAGATATTCACGGCACTGTCCCCCAATTTTCTCAGTATCAGCTGTCGGCTCGAGCACTCTCTCATACCCGACTCGTACCTCGCTCACTTCTGTGACCCCTGCTCGAGCACAGCATCAACTTCATTCCACATTAGCATTCCAGGCTAATAACCTTCAATTCACCGACACATACAGCATTGTCTTCTCCATCTCCCCTGCCTGGTCAGACTTTCACAGTCAAAATTCAGTAAAAATTTTTTTCTCTTTTCTGTCTAGATCCTCTTTCCCAACACCATTTTAATTTCACTTCTCTAACTCTGAGGTCATCTCTCCAGAGTCTATTTTCAGCAACCATTCACCTTAGTCCCAGGGCAAAGAACATACCCGTGTGAGTTTTCACCTCCACACAAGCTTTCACCCTCTGTCTCTACTCCAATGCTGCATCTGGAACTAACGCTTCACTCAACAGGCCAAACTGTATCATCATGTGAGGAAAGCTCAGGTGTGTGTTTTCACAAATAAGGAGCTTCCCCCACAGCCTGGCTGAAGAGCAGGACAAAGG
>JAWLRI010000332.1:5196375-5219965 GCA_034781795.1 Crypturellus tataupa | reverse complement strand
AGGGAGCCCTGCGCTGCCCTCGGCCGCGGGGCGCCGCGAAAGCCCGGAGCGGAGCGCGCCGCCCCCAGCAGCGGAGCGGAGCCCCCGGGCAGCCCTGCGCCGCGCCCCGGAGCCGCCGGTGCCGTCACCACCCCCGCGGCGACATCCAGCGAGCGCCCTGCGTGAAAGTACCCCCTGCTCTTTCCTTTCCTGTTATTGTTTTCCCCCTCCCCTCTTTTTTTTTCCTCTTTGCAATGCAACAGTCACAAGATAACAGCCCACTTTCACGGCACCCGGAGCTGCTGCAATTAATAGAATGTGCTAATGATGTCCTCGGATTTATTTCAATGAGCAATGGCTTAATTAGAGTCCATTATTTCTAAAAATACTCCCACGGCATCTTATCTCATGGTAATTACTTCTTCAGCTATTTTTTTTAACAACACACCACAGCACTTTTTTTCTCTTTCAGCAGCATAATAGAAGGGTCCTTTTTTAGATATTTGCATTTATTTCTCTCTTAATTGGTCAGTTTGCATGCAATAACATATAATTTAATAAAACTGCCTTTTAAGTGCATTTCATAATGAATTTCGGGTATGTTTGTTCAACTGGTTTTGCATCCTAATTCAGTTTTTAGATGTGTGTTAGGAAAATTCCTCCCAGACAAAATATTGCTGGTAAACGTATGCTGGATTTTCATCCAACCAAAGTAATAAGCACTTAAATGGAGGGGAAAATTGGGCTGAAGTGACCATGGGGAATGCTCCACAGGGAGAGGCGCGGGGCAGAAAGTGGGGGACACCACAGAGCGAGCAGTATCCCTAAGGGACGGGACCCTTGGCGTAACCTGGAAATTGGCCTTCCTCCCCGCAGCCCAGCGCTTAGAAACCCCCTTCAGAGCTAAACGGGGCTTGTGAAACCCTCTTCCGCGTGGGGGTCTGACACAGGCTGCCCTCCAAAGAGCGGATCCTCCAGGCCTGGGGCTCAGTTCTAGCCAGTCAGTGCAGCAAGGATGGCTGGACAGGCTGCTCTGGAAAGTCACAGAATAAATTTAATGCTTTCAAAACACATAAGACCAGCTGAAGATTTACCATGCAGGCATTTGAAGACAGTGAATGGACTTTCATCTGCGACCATTCAACATATTTTTAAAAGGTATTTTATTGATTGCGAGGCTGTTGCAGCACATGGGTATAAACAGCATACGTTTTGAGAACGAGAGAGAGAAAAAGCTCTACAAACAGAACTATTGGCCTAGCAGTAGTGTCTGATCAGCCAGCCACCCTCTCTGCAGGAGACGGGCAGAAAATACACAGCACAAAACCACCACATTGAAAGCTTACATAGTGCGGATGGATATTAATTTCTACATGAAACCAAAGCAATGGCCATGCAGAAGGGCACCTGCTTTGTGTTGACACTTACTAGCACAGCACAAGAGCTGTTCCAAGTGAATCCCTTCCAGAAAAGCCCAAACGGCCCCTTCCTGCCGCGTGAGCACATCTTCCAGCAGCAGGTTCAGTCCGTCCTGTGGCACGGTCACCCTCTGCTCAGCGTGAACGAGGCCACCTCAGATTGCAAATGGCCAACGAGACAGGCCCAAGCGACCCGTCCTCTCACTGCCTTGGCATCAACCCCAGCTGGCACTGGAAATTAGTGTGGCATAAAACTGGGTGCACTCCCAGCTGAAATACACTCTTGTTTTAGCTTTTCAGGCACTTTCCTGCACGGAGGAGTCTTGATTTTTTTCGCTAGCGCTCAACCTATTGAAGAGCCTACAGAGTGATTCACATATTAACTGTAATCATACACAACAGAAACTCCAAGAAACAGACCACAGACATTTTTATTAACCAGTTTACATCATTTACATAGATTAACACTGTTAGATCTTTGTCCTTACACAAATTCAGTTTTTGCTTATTTTTTCTGAAGAGAGTTTCTTTCGGCTACCGAAATAATTCACCACAAATAAGAAACCCATGAAGATACTGCTGGCATTATCAAACAAAATACACATCTGAGTCTGCAGTCATCTCCGCAGACAATTGAAGAACAGTTTTTGCAGTAAACTTGCTCTCAGGAGGTGTTACATTAACCGTGCTGGAAAATTGCAGGCCAGATGCAGCAGAGCTCTGAAGCACCCTAATTTTGTGTCAGTGGAACATAAAGATGTGCTAACATGTTTTGTTGAATTAAACCCTAAATCCTGTTTTTTTCTTTTCCCCCAGAATTGGCTTGCTGCAGTTAGCTGGGGAGCAGCTGGATCTGCATCACTCCATTGGTGTTGCTCAACATGAACATCAAGAGAGCACTTCCAAGGGGAAGGGAATTTCATTCTGGCCATTCCTCCCTTTTTCTTTATTTCCTGAAACTTGACTGTGAATATGAGGACAATGTAGTTATGGTCTGGTTATGGGGTCTGATATCTTCATCAGAAAATGACCAGAACCACTCAAATAACTCTTTTTAAGTGGCCCACGAGGCAGATATTAATCATTGTGGGTTTGGTATCACTAGGCCATATTAAGACAGGCTCATGTATGTAGCTATCCACAGTCCTAAAATTCTAGATCAAAGATACTGGCATCAGCTGCATTAGGCCTACTTTTAGGGATCAGTTTTGAAATTGCGAAGAATCACTATAACAGTTTTCATACTATTTTACAATAAAATATTCATGTCAACTTAATGAAACTGGAAGACTCCTGCATGTTGCTGGCAAGGGCAGCTTGTTGAAGTGCTCAGCTCGCACTTTTGCGGGGGGATATCCTCTCATTAATCCAGTTTACGTAGTTAGTCACTCGTGTGTACACTCCAGGTCTGTTGACTCTGCCACAGCCATCTCCCCAGCTGATAACTCCATACAGATAGGAGATTTCATTTTCATCACAAGCCAGAGGTCCGCCAGAATCTCCCTGTGTTAAAAGGAAGGGAAGATTACCTAAACTTATGGAAAATATTTGGAAAAAGATCAGCTAGGCAAAGTCCCAAGGAAAGACTCACTGGAAAAGATAATTTATGTTTCTGATTTCGAAAGTGTGATTTCTAAGTCGAAAAACTTACCTTCTTGTAGACATGCATTAAATGGAATTAGAGGTATGATTAAAAAAATTCAATTATAGTGATTTCTAACAGTCAAATTTCAGTAGACTACTGTTTCCATATTCATTTTTTAAATTTCATATGCAAATTATGCTGGGGATTATGATGGGGATTTTTTTTTATTCTACATTGAGCAGAGGCATCAAAATACAGATTTTGGCAAATACATTTTTTGAAACACTCTTAGACTCGGATATCTACTGCAGAGCACGGATGACTTTGCTCAGTTTCAATGGGAGTAAGCCAGTCTTTGGGGCTAACACTGTAAACTGTCATATGGATGCGTTGCCTATGGCAGAGAATATTAGAACAGCTGCTCAGTGTACTGAAACCCTCAGAGACCATGAAGGTGTTCACAGAGTTGTTGCATACACACACACTTTTCCACGTCACTGTGATATTGCAATTTTATGTGGCCTATGCTCTATTTTTTATGTGATTGAATGAGATGCCCCTGAACATTTAGAATTACATTAAAAGCACAAACCAAAAATAAGACCACACTAATATTTTCTAACACACCACAGCAAGTATGACTTTGCAAACTGCAGTCATTCAGAGAAGACATTCATTTTTTTTTCTTCCTCTTAGACTGACATTTTATTGAAATGGAAGTGTTAGAAATGAAAAGGAAAACATGACTTAGTAAGCAGCACCGGTAAAAGGAGCCACCCTTCTAGTTGCTTGAAATAAAGAAAAAAATTGTATTTTCTATTTAAAAAGAAATTTCTCCGAAAGCAAAGCAGAAGGAAGAAATGTGTTGCCCTTATAGCAGGAGGTTTCTGTGATAAATGAGGGACATCATAAGCAATCTTGTCTCTGAGATTAGTTTACTTCTCAGGACCTTGCTTATTACTCCATAACTCAGAAGTACCACTGATTGCAAATTCTATATCAATTCATTGATTAAAAAAAAATCTTACCAAGAAAAATCTTTTAAAATAATCAGGTAGAACACATTGTCTACTTGGTATCTATTGGTTTGAAATATTTTTATACATAACACACGGTTTATAGCTTAATTTCCTAAGCACACATTAAGAAAATTCAAAGCTCAGCTACATTTGCTGTGACATGAAGAGGTCTACACTATTCCTATTCAAACCACCCTACAAATCTGCTGGCAAGAAACAAAAAGGAACTATTGATTCTCCTAATAATGACTTCAGGTCATAGGCACTGCATTACAGCAACATCTATGAGGGTAAATCAGTGTTTCTCAGACTTTGCAAGTTTCTTCAAACCACTTGTCCCTGTACAGCTGCTCTCTCCCTCCTTCCCTCATTCCTCACCTTCTTTCTCTTTCATTCCTGAGCAGCTCTCTTTCTTCAGGACAGGGAGTGAGAACAGCTACAATACTGAATTATTTGCTGGCAAACCAGCGAAGGCTGAGCAAGCGAGGCAGTTTCCAGCTCTCTAGCTAATACAAGTGCTTGCAGCCAGTGGCCACAACCAGCTCTCACCCTGGCCTGGAAACCTAAAGCCAGTGCTTTCTGCTACCATTTCACTTCTGACGCCCTTCTTGGAACACGTACGATAGCTCTGGGGGTTCCAGCACACCCTACACATCACTGCCAGGTATTAGACAAGCGTTGGCTGTTCCCCAAATGATTGCTAAAGGAGTGAAACCCTCCTCCAGCAATGCCAACTACAGAGACAATCGAAGGTTTATCCAAGTAACGGCCTGATCCTTAAAGAGGCTCCCTGGGAGCCAGAGTATGACACAACTGCAGAAGAGATGCGAAACAGCAAGAAGCGCTTGTTCCGTGAAGGGTGGGAGTCGTGAAATGCAGTCTCCAACGCATTGACATGCCACCCTGTTAAAGTCACTATAATATCCTCAGCTCCTTCCTCCTCCAGCCCCGCCGCTGCTCCACACCTCCCACCCAGGTATCCCGATTTCCAGGCAGGCAAGAGGCAGCACTGCCGACGCTGGCTCCGCGCGCTGCCAGCTGCCACCCGAGCGCTGCCGTCACGTTGCCATGTCCCAGCCACGAGCGCAGGCAACTCGCCTCCCGCGTGGAGCTGGCTGTCATGCAGCTAGGAGGAATATAACGTCCTGGAGGTTTGTGACCCTCCCTGGAACTTGGTTGATACTGAGGGGGTGAAAAAAACACAGTGGAAGCAAACACTGCTGCCACATACATTTCATTTCTTTGGGAAACAAGGCTAAAAAGTTAGGTATCACTGTAATGTTAAAAGACAGTACTGTAACGCTGCAACATACCTCATAATAATATACATATGAGTCAACTGCAGGCAGCAAATTCACAACATTACCTGGCAAGCATCAGTCTTGCTGTCGAAGTATCCAGCACAGAACATATTTTCACTGATTTCTGTTCCATAAACTTCAGGGCTCCTGCACTTTTCCTCAGAAATAATTGGTATCAGAGTTTCTTGCAGGATATGGGAATAACCAGATATATCTTTAAAAATATTCCAGAGAAAGGTTAAAAAAAAAAAGATGGGTGAGAAGCAGTATTTCCTTCTTTTCACCTTTCTCGAGCTGGATGTTGCGCTGCTTAGCCCAAGGTCTAACTGCCCCCTCCAATAGATGTTTCCAGAGTTTCCCGACTGGTGAAGGTAAAGATCTCCTCCGTCACAGACTTATGTTTCAGTAGACTGTGGTTGGTTTGTGCTCATTGATATCCACCTGGTGAAACCAGGGGTAGGATTCACTGCAATAAATGCAGGTATGTGTGGTGTTGGTACCTACAACTAGGCTACTTAGTGTGGGCTTCCCTCACACTCCACTAAGACCTAATGAGTTGACAAGTCATCTCATCCTAAAATGGATGCAAACATGGTCAAATGAACCACGCTCCAGGTTTCAATGACAATTAAGGTTATATTCAGAATGACCATTTCAGATGTAAATATTGTAAACATCTAAAGGCCCCTTCAAAATATTTTCTGAAACTGTAAATTGTATACTATATTCTTGAGTATAATATTTTATTTAGCATCATTTCCCCCCCCCAACATTGAGTCTATCATTAACTCACTCTCATGCTTGTGTCCCCATCCGGAAACCTGACATTTGTGCTGCTCAGGGAAAACGGTGTTACTTTCTGGTAAGCAGATGGGCTGGACAAACTGGGACTTGACGGCACAACGCTGGCCATTCTTCTTCAGCTTAATCAAAACTGCAGAAGAGAAAATATAGGAGGAATAAAGAGACTATTCTCTTTTTTTAATGGGATTGGCAGCAATGGGTCTCAGATGCGAGTTTAATTATCCCCTAAGCTTCTCCTAATTAAGATATTTCAGTCAAAGACAGACAGACTTATTTCAACAGCACCTGATTTCACAGTAAATTGAAGGCTGAAACATTCAGCTCCTCCACTTGTGGGAATATTTGTTTTATGCTGCACTCGCTGAGTAGATTTTGCTTCACTGTCTTTGTGGAGAATGGGGGAGAGAGAGAATATGTATGCCTCCTCCTACCTTAAAGTTAAGTAACAGTGACAAATCCACAGCTTCAGCTGAAATCAGTGGGATGTGTAAATGCTCACTGTTTCTGGAAGTCTGGCTACATGCCTAATTCCAGTTTGATTTTAAAAAATAATTACTTAAAGAGCTGATGTAATTCAAACTCCTTGTTATCACTGAGTTCAGCAAAATTGAAGTTGTCCAAGGAATGAAAAAAAGGATTGAAAAGTTAGGATATTTCAAAACCAAGCTTCTGGAAATGATAGAGAACTTCATACTTCCATAACCTTTCTTCTGTCCTCGCAGGACCAAAACCAGGAAAACTGGCAGAATCTCTGGATCAGCCCTGACTGGTCAAGGGATTATTTGAAACGTTTTTGTAGAGCTCTGCATGTCTCATGAGATGACTTCAGCAAGTTGGGTCCCTCTGGGAGATGGAGCACTTACCCTGGAGCTGTACACGTGCCCACTGCACCTCACTGCACGAGGGAAAGGATGGCCAGTGGTGAGGCACGCTGGTGAGGAGGGAGATGCGTATAGCCTAACAAGTCCGTGTTATATGGAGCTATCCAGCATCATGAGCTTGACTGGAAAGGAGACATCAGAAGTAGCAGAAACACTGGTCCTCTGTAGAGAACGGCATGTATTTGGCTGTAGAGCAAGTGAGGGGACTTTGTGTTTCGTGTAACAAGGGCAGCTGTCCGATTTGCACACCCTACCCAGAGGTGGCCAAGCTGAGGTAGCACAGGCACACACGACACATCAGACTTTGCATCATGGCTTTCAGGTTTTCTGAACACAGCTGTGCAGCAAGAGATGCTGCTGCCTAGTCTCATTTCTCTGCTGACAGGATTTGTTGTGTGCATGTAAACTGTATCTCACAAAGCGAGGAGCCCACACAAGGTGCACTGCAGCACTCAGCAGCTTGCTCTTCCTCGCCTCCTCTCCCTTCCTCACCAGTTCTGCCCCCTTCCTCTTTACTTCCCAGCAAACATTCATGCGGTGGCTGGTTTCCCTTTGCAGAGAAGTTTCAGCTCCAAGTAAATCTCATTGCATCTGAAGTCACTGCCAGGACAGCGTGTGCCTCCTTATTTTCTTTTACTTCAGATTTTTGCCTGTGATCAGACCGTTAGTTTTCAAGTGGAGCATGTTTTAGGGTCTCCACCTTCCACCAAGACCAGACTTGGACTCTGCACATCTGTGAGACGTCCCAGATTTCAGAGTAATTAAAAGAACTAGGGGATCTCAAAGTGCCAGCTTTGATTTACAGCGGGATAGTTCAGAGCAGAGTAACAGGTCTAATCACATTCATTTCATGCTGCTCTGACAGACCTCCCACAAACACAGCATCTGAAGGCTTTCTGCTATACAGTCAGAAATATTCACCATCCAGGAGCAAAAAGACAGTGTGTTCCTGACCTAAGATATCCCCGATGCCAGGCTATTAAATACTCTCATAGGCAGAGTACTCACACTCGATACCCCAGGGAGACAAGCCAGCTTCCATAAGAGCAGATCAAGAAAAACAAAGCAGGTTTCTCTCCTATTGTCATTCTGACTAATGCTATAAGGTCAATCAGAAGGGCATTTTACTTTTGACTGATAGGAAGCTGATTTTTAAATCTCTCTCTTTAGCACAAAAAAAAAGATTCTTAGTAACATAGCTTTTTGGAGCAGATGGGGCTATTATATTCATCTAGTCAGATCATCTATACAATACAGACAATAGCA
Source organism: Crypturellus tataupa (assembly GCA_034781795.1). NCBI lineage: Eukaryota > Metazoa > Chordata > Aves > Tinamiformes > Tinamidae > Crypturellus > Crypturellus tataupa. The sequence continues at coordinate 5,211,712 of JAWLRI010000332.1, read as the reverse complement.
TTTTACTGAGAAATTCCTGCATCAAGCCCACGGTTTTTGGTTCAGTTGAAAAAGACGCCCAATCCCACAAAGGCTTGAAATGATGATGAATCTGCCATACATCTAGGTAAATTGCTCCAATGGCTAATTACCATAATTATTTAAAATTTGCAATTTATTTCTCATCTGAATTTGTCTAGCTATCAGATGCTGCTATAATTCTGGTGGAACTAAGAACCCTCTGCTATCAAAAGCCTCTTCTAATGTCTCCAATTTTTTCGCTGTGAAGGTTGTTCTCAACAGAACAACTGAAATAAATTAAGTCGACTAAACAGGATATAGTATTGTAAGAACAAAAATACTCACCAATATCATGGTCGGTAGGGTTGAACACAGAATACTCAGGATGTAAGACATATTTCTCTATTTCAAACGTTTGCGTTACATCAGTCGTTTTATTAAATATATGCTGACCCAGAACTACTCTAATAGTGGATTTTGGTGGGCTATAATACAAAAGAAAGAACAAGCAATTGTGTGATTAACAGGACAAATACAATCCATTTTTCACTTGCTGTGTGCCCCATGAGCTATAATAACCTCCTCTCCCCACTACATCCATTATATTACCTTCTAAAAATACCATGACCTCTCTCCTAGGCTGCCTACCTACTACCAACCAAGAAAAAAAATAGTAGCTTTATAAGCCCCCAGACCTGGACTCTGTGGGTCCTGATCAACCTAATGAAGGCTGCTGTTTCTTGGTAGAAAGAAATAACCCAAATATCCTCTACCAAACTGCTTGCAGAACAGGTGCTGTAGGGACTGCAAGCACCTCCTGTACCAGCAACTTATTTACCTATTTTGACCGGGCTTTGCCAATACATATAAAAATTAAGGATAATAAGAGACCAGAAAACTAGGCAGTAGTGGATTTGACTAAGAAAACAGGATTTTAAAGATACTACAGGCATGGTCAAGACTTTGGAATCTGGGAAACGAACAATGTGGGAACATCTGGGCAGCATCCACCTAATAACTACCAGCTTTTTGGTACTGTGATTAAATTGATCTATGTTACGTCTGCTGTCTAGGATCACAAAGAGCTTGGTGGATAAAGGTCTCAACAGCATGGTGATCTAGTGGGAAAAAAAACACATTCAGAGAAGAGCTTTCTTTCTTTCTTTCTTTCTTTCTTTCTTTCTTTCTTTCTTTCTTTCTGCCTTTTTTTCTTTCTTTCTGCCTTTCTTTCTTTCTTTCTTTCTGCCTTTCTTTCTTTGTCATTTTTCAGCCATTTTTTCAATTGTTGATTGTTGACAACAGTACTGTTATATCCACTATCCCAGGATGGGCAACTAATAGAAACCAGTAGAAGTGCTGAGAAGAAAGGCAAATTTGGGAAAAATCAGGACGAGTTTGGAAAAGCAGCAAACTCTCTGCCGTTGAAAACAATTTGGGACCTGTAAAACAAAGTGGAAGTTTGCCTCCCAGGACAGTGCTTAGAATAGATTGTAAAGGCCCTGCTATGACTGACTATGAATCGATGGTGAATCATTCAGGAAAAGAGAGAGAAAAAATAAGAAGGGGTTACAAAAAGGGAAGAAAACAAAAAGTTAGTTGCACAGGTATCTATTGTCGCCTAGCGGAAATAGTTGAAATTGTGGCTAACTCAGAGGTGCTACCCAAGCAGAAGAATGCAAATTATAGTGCAGCAATTAGGGAAAATCTGTATGTACGAAACCACCAGCTGTAAGTGGGTGGAAATGTCCTGAATAGCTGCCAAAGTTAGTAGCTATTTCACAACATTTGAACAACAAATGCATTGTGGCTCGAGCTGCGAATGCCTAAGCAGGGCATTCACAGTGGTATTATTAGCTCTACCAGATCTCGGGGTATGTAGCCCGGCATGAGGTTTTCTGTTTCTCTTGGCTTCTTTACAGTGCAAAGGAACAATGGGTATGAAATGATGTAATATTTTTCACCATCAAAATGATCAAACTGAAATCAGGAAAAGTGGGGAGAAAGAAATATTTGGAATAAAATATGAGGATCCTATAGTCAATGTTTTCTCCAGTGTCCTACAGCTTGGAGAAAAAAAATCTCTCAAAGAACTTAGTCTCCAAAATCCTGCTGCAATTCAGCAGGGGTTCAAATCTTCCTTCTGGCACTTGGAAAAACTCAGGCCATTCTATTTCTGTTAACCAGCAGTAATTTATTGTCTCTAATAAATCACTGTTTGGCTGCTTCAGCCTTTCTGAACCAAACACAGCAATGAGAGTAGGCACCTTGCATCTCTGTTGTACCTCAGGGCAGACATGAACAGGCAGTCAGGTAAGTGCAAGGAAGGGAAACAGGCACCTCCTCACCATAGATGCTGCTGTGTGCAAGCTCCTGTGCTACACTCAGCCATCCTCAGACCCAGCACTACCTCATCCCTTTAATCAGATCACTTAACTTCACCAAGAATCCTTAAGGAGCCAGTTAAAACTAGTGGGAGAATAAGTCTCCAAGGCCTTTGTCGGTTTATGAATTGCACTCTTCTTCCTTATTGTCACAATTCAGGTTTGCTGTTTTTCACAAGCAGTTTGTGACTATGAGGAGGGGACCTACTAATGGGGGAGTTTACCTGTTAGCAAAGCAATGTGCTGCGGACACCACCCAGCAAGTCTGAATAAGGCTTCCACCACAGAAACTGTCTCCAATGTATATAGCTGCTGTCCAGGGATGAGATCCAGGCAAAGATGAAGATCCCCCAACAATCCTGGGTCTCACAAAACTTCTTTTTTTGTGTCTTCTCCCACATGGTCTTCTGACAACTGCAAAATTTTCCACATTATCTGGAGCCGGTGGCCTCCTTTCCCTGCTTGCTGAAATATAAATGGATATGGTATCAAACAGTAAATCCCAGTGATTTTTAAGGACTTCCAGGATTTTTAAGGAGCTTCCACAGGAGTCTTTAAAATAAAGACTCATTAAATTATCATTAAATGTTCACATGCAACGGAGTATCACTCACGAGGAGAGTTGCAAGACTGAAATCTATGTCTCGTCCAAACACTTTGGCTACAGGTATATTTGCATAAATTACATGTGCCTGGGAATGTATAATCAGGCACGGTTTCATTTACCAGTACAGATACAACCTTTATTACTGTCAGAGACACAATACACAAAACAGCACATCTTTGTTTTCACGTGCTGGACTGAGCTTTGTCATTCTGATGGCAAGAATGAACGTGACTGAGTTAATGTCATCACTCACGTGTATTTACATCATAAATTTGGAATAAAAGGACTGACTTTTCAGACTACAGCTCCAAAGGCCTGCTTTGACAACAGTTAAATATCAATCTAGGCAAAGAGCAGACTTCAGTTTTTGGAGTTAGAATTCTTTATGTCATATGCCATCATGATCCAGGCCTCTCACAGAGGCCCATTCCCTTCCCTGAGCCTACTTCTCTGAGTAGGTGCAGTTTGTATCAAAACATCATTCATTTCTGAAGTTTTATGTGTTCTGGCAGAAATTCTGGTAATACTGGGATGATTTTGGTCACTGAACTGTGACGGGGTAGTGTGACACTGCTGTACAGGAGAAAAAAATCATGTTTTGTCATGATACCAGACATGCAAAAGCAGCTCGCTTTGGTCTTTTACTGCACACAATAAAACTTGATTTATTGCAAACAGCAAAATACTAAACATACTGATGCCCATAGCATATTCAAAATTACACAGTGAAAGCTTGTTCTATTATTAGTAAATCTTCATTAATTCATAACATAGATTTTAAGACAATCTTTACATACCACAAGATCGAATGTTACAATATTCCCAAGACAAACTGTTGTCCTTCATGATGTAACACCATGGTTTCTCATCCTCATCTGGATTTCTGATTAATTCAAGGGGAGAAGGAATTACAAGTATTAACCACAACATTGTCCCACACTTCCCAGATGTTTTCTGTGATTTCTCTTGGACCGGGTAGAGGACTGACAGGATGGCCAAGTGCTGAGCCCTCTGAACCTGACCTAAAGAAGCTCCCCTAAACGGGTAAGTAGCCTCTCAGTAGGGTTACTCATGCTTAGAAATAATCTGGTTAAGCATTTGGTCAGAGGCCAGATTTATAAGGTTGTTCAGGGCCTAAAATGCAGACACATGACTCAACACCAATAAAATTTTCTTACAAGTATTTGGATGCACAGGAATGTTCACATGGTTCAGTTGCAGCCCACACTGAAGTATTCAGCAGATTTCAAATCAGCTATTTTCAGGACTAAATCCCACGGGGGAGATTCCTTTTTTTAGATGATTTTTTAAAATGAGGAAATTCCAACACAGGTAGATTCATAAAAAATCGATAACAAGAATAACTAGCAAAAAAAAAAAAAAAAAGAGAGATGTTCAGGATCATGTTCCCTGGAGAGTCTGTGGAAGCACAAGACTACCTCAAGAAAATATTACATTTCTCAAAGGCATTTTCAGGAGGAGGGAAAAAAACCCAGAATCAATTTAGCTCTTTGTTACTTTTGTGCAAAATGGGTCTTTTCATCTGATTCTACTTAGTTTTTTTCTATGGTATAGCAAAACTCTCCTTACCACTGCTGCAAAATAGGTAATGAGAAACTTGCCCACTTTACTTACCGAAGTTACTAACTCAAGGAAACTTTGAAGACCCAGTAGGATCTTCAGTATGACCAAAAAAATAGACAAGGTAATTCAGGGCTCCAGATAAACAGTAATTCTAATTTCAGTTGGAAGCAGTATCTGTTATTTTAAGGTTCTTTTTTTTTTCTCCTTTTCAATCTGATTGCTATTCAGAAAAAGATTAAAGCAATTTCACATTTTGAGAACTGAAGAAGCAATACAGGTTGAGTCATCTTCCACCAACAATGTTTCTAAATTAGACTATTTGAAGAAGGAGATCTCTGCTGGATTATATAGTATAGCAGAGAGAGCCCCAGAAAGTGACAAAAGTGAAAAGCTTTTTTTCTCAGCTCTACAGAATATGATAACATCAGCTCCAACACCATTTAATTCTTTGCATTTCAAATCTGCAAGGGAATATGGTGCAAGCTGAGGGGATCAGGACTTATCAGAGCACGAAATATTTGTCCCATGAATTGCCATGCTCTACACGGTTACTGTGAAACTCATACTTAAATGCTTGAGTCAGGCATAAGCGCTGGAAACGAAGCCAGTCTGGATTTAGAGAGGCTATAGGAACTGTTCATTAGCTTGTTTTAGATCACAGAGAAGAGAAGCTTCTTTGAGCATTCGTGCTTTTCACCACCAGACAAATTAGGAATGTAGTGCACTGCATTCTGATCTTCCTGAAATACTAGTTTGCCTTCTACACACACACACAAAATACAGATCAGCCAGTAAGTTATGGAGAAGCATCTAAACCTCGCCTTTTCTAACATTTGGCCATCACCAGAATTTCATCTAAATGGAAACATTTCCTTTATTTATGGATATCCATTGATATTATGAAGATCTCAGAGACTGGGGGAGCATAAGCTGAGGGGGAAAAGCCTATATATCACCTTTTCATTATAACTGTGCAGAAAGCTTGAGTAAAAATGTAATCTCTCATCTGTGCAGATCCATCAAGATCAAAAGACTGTGAAATTGTATTTTGCAAGAATTTAGTTTTGGAAGAAACCTGAGAAAGAAATTTGATGTTCCATTTTGACATTATGTAAGTAAAGTGTTTTGATTTCTCATTCTGAAATAACTTTTCACTTTCAAAATAGTTTTCTTTTCCTTCCTATTGCGTAGTTCACAACTTAAGAATTTGAAATAAAAAAAATAACCATTTCAGTGTGGATGGTGTGTTTCTTTCCTCTTGTGAATATACAGTGATGAACAATTTCAAAATATTTGAGGCAAGGTGCCATTTGGAAAAAAATGGGGAAATGGTGACTAGCTTTCTCTTGGGAGACCCAGCTTTTGATCTATCCTATCTAGCCAATCCAGTCTTCTCCACACATACATCCCTGGTGTCAAGCTACTAAAGTCTGGCTTGTCTATGGTATAGAAAACACCTGCTTGGATATTCATGGTCCTCCTCCCTGCCAAAGCTGCTCCCTTGATACATCCACCTCTTGGCTTACAAAGCACAGAGCAAACAGGAACTTTCCTCACCTGCAGTAAGAGAAAGGTCCCAAGCCTAAGAGAATTGCTTTTTCAACACTGTCAGCATGAAGCTCTCGGTAAAGTAAATCAGAATTCCAGGGCAAGCAGCTGTGTCCAGAAACTGTCGTCTTCGCGGTACCTCTGTATTCTGTACCATTGCCAAGGTAGCAACGATGGCTGGGAACTGGCAGGACAGAGCACATTGGTCAGCTTAAATAAATACTTCTCTCTTGTCTGAGACCCCCAAAGAAAGCCAATGGGCCCAATTCTTCATTTTATAATATTGTTTAAAATGAATAGTCAGTTAGCCCCATTTCACACATGCACAAATAACTATTTTACATGCAATATGGAAGAGAATTTGACCTACATTTTTTACTGTGTATGGAAGAGTTAGTCGGCAATCTGCAGCAAAGTCAGCAATATGGTTGGGATTCATCTAGACTAATTTTAGGCACTCACAACTCAGCTCAATACTGGAGACTCCTTCTCAGTCAATTCAGAGAAGCAGGCATTTCTAGAGCAAAACTGATCTAGCCTGTTTTAAGTGACTTTTTAAAGATGAGTTGAATTTTACCATTTACTCCTGACCACGTTGAACAGGTTCTCCATTGACAATAGAGGGAATTTAAGTCAAAGAGCTCACACAGAGATGGCTAATGTATAAAGTAGCCAAAATAATCCTGCCCTGCCAGCAAATGTTTTAAAGTCTGATTTTGGAAAAAGACTTTTTTTAATAGCCTCAAAAAAACCTGTATACATGTGTATATGTGCTTACATACACACATAAATATGCATAAACACACACACACACATATGTATATATGTAGGTTCACGCTTACACACACATATATTGCAAATACACTGATTTCACAAAAATTTAGCAAGTTGGTTGAATTCCCTTATTCAAAATCTGTTTCTTTATTACCTGTACATAGGGTATTTCTTCAGATAGGTCTCACACATATATATTCCATGACCTGTATATTCAGCTGCCAAGATCTGTCAACAGCACACACCAGCATTATGGCTGAAAAGCATATGGGGATGCATTTGTGTACAAATAGCTGCACTGAGCAGAAAGCCTACCCTCAAAACACAGCTCAGATTATCCCAAAGGAAACACAAAACCATCCAATGTACAAAGAGGATTAATAGTGAGCAAGCCCCAGAGGGTTTCTTATCCCAGCCATGTCAGTGTGACTTATCCATGACATCTGCAAGACTGCTGTAATGTTCCTTTAAACATATAAACATGCTTAAATATACAACACCATAATGCTGCTTGGCTGTTGAGAAACAAACTGCGAGGATGAGCTGTCACAACCCCCAGCGTGGACAGCTATTGCCAAAGATCTGTTTATTTTGACAGAATAAGGTGACGTGGGAAATGGGGCATGTAACTAGCACTGAACAAGTGAATTGCAGCAATAAACCGCTGATTATCCTTCCCAGTCATCAGTGCAGCAGCAGATCTCAAAATCACAAGCAAGCACATGGCATAAATTTGGGAGCTGGATGTCAAGGACACTGGTGCAGGAGTTTAATGTGAGCTAGCAGACAAATAGGTAGCAAAATTGCCTTTCTCACCTGGCTTGGAAGACACTTCTGAGATGGTGGGACAACCTTTCCTGATCCTTTAAGTCAAATTCCTTTTACTTGAATAAGGGTGAACATAATATTAAAAACAAGCACATATTTTAACAACCATTTTCTTAACAGAGCACACTGAAAAGAGCTGCCTTCCATTTGCATCTCTAGTAATAGCAACCATTTCTTGGCAATGTTGCCATTTATTTTCTGGGCAAGTTGCAAGTTAAGAGGCTCTGTTTGCCTGTCATGAAAATACCACCATCATGCTGTATGCTAAATTCTTTCATTTATCCAGGGAAATGCCAGGTGCTGTTTTTATTTGTACTGTATTTATTACATTCAAAATGATTTAGCGTTGCCTACATCGGGGAGGATGAAATAAGAGATTCTGTTTCAGTGCAGGATCAGGGCAACACCAGTGACTTGGACATCTTGCAGATGGTGTTTACAAGTTGTGCTCAACCTTGTCAGCCTTAAAATCCAATGTATCTCTGTTTTTGCAAGTTTGCCAGTCAGCGCTGCAGCTGCCAGGAGATTAAAACTGGAGAATTTTGGCCCCTTTCTAAATCATCCCTCATGTTCTCCTCCTGTATTGAAGAAGTTTGGCTCATGTACTGAACTTGCTGAGAGCAACAGGAATAGCTCTCACACAGTTTTTTGTCTTTGGTTTTCTAAGGAGTATTTTAGGAATACAGCAACTTCATCTCACAACTTGTGGAGAAACACTCTGGCTAAGTCAGTCATGAGCAGCTCTCCATCGGTCTGAGTTTCTCTCCAGCAAGCCGCATGTCACAAGCTTGCAGAAGCACTCCTAGATCCACAGCACACCTCATCAAAGGGCACCTCATTATGTATTAAAGATTATTAAAAAAATATACCCAAAGCCTAATACATATCATTGTCTGTAACAGAGGACAAATAGTTCCTAAAAAAAAAAAAAAAACTCTGGAATTTTTGCAGTTCCATAGCCCTTTTGCTTCTAATAGTCTTTTTTTTCTTTTTTTTTCTTTTTCTTTCAACTGTTGAAGTATTAAAAAACCTCCTTTCCCCCTTTGTCAGAAGTTGTGTGTAGGTGCTCTGCTTTCAGCAATTCTAATGGATTGCTCTGGCTGGGAATTATTCTTTCCACAGTCTTTATAGCTTCAGCAGCTTCTAATAACTCTGAAACGTATTTATTTTCTTATGTAAAGGAAAGCGATGGAAGACGCATATCCTTCTCATCCATTCACTTATCCTTGGTACTGCCGCTCAACAGTAGAGTGGAAACGGTCTAAAATTTCAGAGGACGTTTTGATTTCACCAAAATCTAGCTGCAAGTTACTCTCCAGATAGAGGTCAATATCATTTTTTAATGAAAAAAAAAAAGAAGATTCTTTTTAAAATAAAAAAAGATGTAAAACTAGAAATAATTCCTTTCTATGTATTATTTTTGATAATCTCAGAAGTTTAAACAGTGGACATCAAATATCTTCATTGTGTTGGGAAGGCATATTTTGTCAGAATATCACACCAGGTTTTTGTGTTGATTTTTCAGTAAAAGCACTTCCAGACCTTAATGCAAATTAAAAGTAAATTTAAATAAAACTTATCCAACCAGTTCTAATTGCTGACTTCCTGAAAACATTTGACAAGATCTTTCTGCCACCAGATTGTGTCTCAAGTTCCGTAGTTATGTACTTGAACACTTTATGAATAGCTTTTGGATTTTTTTTTTCTGTAGAAAGCAATGCATCTTTGTTTTGTTTTGCTGTCTCCTAAACATCCCATCAAGCATTTTGCTCATTTGTGAGCCTTGACTGTTTTTTTTTTTTTTTTCCCAGCTACAGATATCATATATTCTGTTTAATTCTATTAATAGAAATGTGTGTGGCTTCTGGGTTTTTTTTTTTTTTTTTTTCTTTGTTTGTTTTTTTCTCTGCTGGTGCTAATTCGAGGGCAGGACAGTCTCAAGAAACCTTTGCATTCTTGCATAACATCTTGTCTTACCCCTGACACACTTGTAGACTCGTTTTGCTTTTATTAAACACCATGTTAGCTTAATTTCTAGTCTGTATTGGAAGGGGGAAGAGGATAACAACAAAAGTTCTTTGTCTCCTCACAGCTTCCTTTGTATGAGATCTTCCCCAGTGTCTTAATTACCAGTTGTCCAGGTGAGAAAGCTCTTTAGAAAGTCATTAAACTCGAGTCTTGGTGTAACTGGGTGGACCACAGGAAGCTCCCACTTGCCCAGCTGCAAGCCCAACTAACCACCCATCTGAGCTGCCCGTGAACGTGCGGAGGAGGCACCAGCCTTCCCCGAGACGGCTCCTACAGGCATCGGGCTTCCCCGCATGAAGGGTTCAACCCCCTCGGGTATTCTGAGGGCAGCAAGGCAGCAAGACACTCCCGTGTGAGATGAGAGTCTTGAGAAACATTTGCATTTACCTAGAACTCTTAATCACCTCCTCAAAGGAAAATTGGGTTTACCTTCAGAATAAACTCGGTAATCTTACAATTTGTTTGCAATATATATATATACGCATATCTATACATATGCATATAAAATATACTTTTTAGTATTTATATTCGGTCTTATGATTCACTACAACAGCAAATAATGAATGTAACTAATTTCTAACAAATAACTAATTCATATTATGTGCTGCTTTCCAGTTTGTTGAATAGCTATATAACCTGGAGTCTGACAGCACCTAACATTGAAATAAATCCCTGCTGCAACTGCAACCTGGTTATGAAACACACAAACAATCTGCCTGAGCCAAAAACTATGCAGAAATACTGGAAAAAATTGGCATCCCTTTGTAGTGCATTAAATGTAATAGAAACTCAACATGCAAAACAAGAACGGCTTTAGTCCTGGGAAAACAAGGTGACTTGTAAAGCATAAAAGACCTTTTTAAATTGCATCATAACTCCAGGAGATTGCACACTCCATTCATCACAGTGGGATTTATTAATGTACTCCTACCAAGTATCTTCCTATCATTGCACTTGCAAATACTTACAAGATGATCCGAGCAACAATTGAGGAGTCGTGTTTGTCATAAAAGCTACTGCACAATTTAACCTTCTTTCTTAGTAAGCTGAAACCTTTCACTTAAAGTTTTCAGTCCAGAAACCTATAAACTCTACTGGCATTCTATTATAGCTTAGAAGAGCAATATCCTAAATAACAAGAAAGACTGGTTCTTTTTTCCATTTCATTTTTCTAGTGACAATCTTGAATTCTAGCACAACGGTTATGATTTACGGAGGCAATAAAATAATCCAGGTATACAGACTGAAAAGGAGCAACATCCTCAGGAAATAGGTTGTCAATATGTAGGCAAAAGAAATCTTAGCAGACACAAACAGATCCCAGTGCTATTACCTTGACAAGGAAACTACCTCTTGCGTATTTTACCTCATGGGATTTTCAAAAGTATCCGAGTGCCTCATTTCCATTCAAAACTGCCATTCTTTTGAATATACCTGTAGGTCTTTGTGTTTGGATCTAAAAAACATGGTCCCAAGAGCAAGTCAATTTTGTAGACTAAAGTAATGCAACGTGAACCAGAAAAATAGGAAGAGGTGAGTTGCAAGCCTGTGAGCTGCCGTACCACAAGTCTACCACATCTCCCTTTCAACCACCTCTCTAATTAACAATTATACAGCTAAACAGATTTTATAGGCTAAAAGATGTCAATCATCTGACATTTCAGGAAAAGGCATATCCTCTATTAAAACTAATTAAAAATTAACTGATACCCCTGTCATATTTCTTAAACAAAGCCAGAATTAAAAAGCTAAAACTACAATCATGGCCAAGGACCATATGGCTGCCAATCCAAGGACCTTATGCTAACTATAAGGACTAAGCAGCTGCTACTGGTCCTGAAATGAAACATAATTCAGAAAAAAAAAAAAGAACAACTAACAAATTACACTAGCTTACACTGGGATTAGAGGGGAAAAAAAAAAAAAAAAAAGTGACCTAAAACGGCTCCGCTATTTTTAACCACAGAAATACCTGTGGGAAAAAAACACTCTTTTGTAAAAATAAACAAGGCTTCTGTTGATTTCCTTCCTACACTTATCTCTAACTGAAGAAATTTTTGCTGACTCCTTGCTATTTGCCTTATCCTCCATCCTCACAGAGCTATTCCTTTCTCTACCCTACACCACTGACATCTTGGTGGCTTTCTTCTCTCTACCCCAGTTTGCTGAGATGTCCATCGTGGGTGACTCATCCATAACTTCCACACAAGCAGTGCTCCCTCCTTTGGGTCTTCCTCCTTATCAGACAAGGATTTTATACTTCCTAACTCTATAAAGAAACCTGAGGAATCAGAGTAGCCTCATTATTAGTGCTCACATCTACCACCTCCACAGAGCATGCATTATAAATACTGTTCTGAGAAGCCAGTTATTCCTGATCTCTTCTCTGTTAACCCCTATGTTGGCACTGCCTTACTGTAAGGAATCCTAGGTGGGTTTTCGATTGGAAACACTATCCTTGCCCACTGCTCTGCATTTCACTTCCTCCTATCATTTATCATTACAGCTGTTGGATTAACACCTAGTTTTGCCTTCATGGAACCAACTTTAACAACCCAGCAACACAAAATGTGCTAAAATCCCAGCTGATCCCTACTATTTCTGCAAGGGTACCTATCATAGGCTTTCTCTTGCCTTACTAGCCCTTGCTGTAATCTACCCTAATCTCCTAGGGGACCCATAAAACTTTACCCCTGCAAACCACCTCCTCTACTCACTCCTCCAAACCATATCAAACTATGCAACACTTTTTATTTGCTCTGACATCTATATGCTGTCCCTACCAACCCTGGCAACGTACCAACCTTATTACCTTCCATCCTACTTTTATTACCAATCTCAATGCTCCACACATGCAAACAGTACAGAATATCCTAACTAAAATATCCTAACTAAATATCCTCTTCAACTATTATTAGTAGACTTACTTATCCAGGGGATAAGTAATGGAGAACCAACTGGTTTAAGTTATAACTTTTAGCCAACTCAACTTGATATTACACTTCACCCTATTATTTTTTTTTATTCATTGGGATGCTAGAAAATACAAAATTGAACATGAAACTGAAGGCATTCTAATAGATTATAAAATACATAATTTTAGTAAACATAGATCAAAAAGTTTAGACTCATGAACTTCTTGGAGATTCAGAAGAGAAAGATGTAAGCCTTTTCCTCCTGCCTGCAGAGATGGATTTCCTCTACTAAAATACCTTTTTTGGCAGAAGACTGCAAACACCCTATTTCAGTAATGCATATAAATGCAAAGAAGGTGGGTTCCCTGTCTTTTTTGGTCTGCTTTTATTACATCAAACTCCTCCAGTTTTACCCTCAAAGATGTGGCCAAGGCATTTATTTTCCTGTATGTAATGATATATTCATCAATTCTCTCATCTTACTTTTCTAAAAATCCCCAACCTATTTCTGAAATAAAACAACACTCATCTCCTTATATAACCATACATCTCCCATATTTAGCATCCCAACTCATGCTTTCTTTAAAGCTACATTATCCCTCTAATCCCTTCACCCATAGCCTAACTAGCAAACACTTGAAAGCATGAAAGTTTTTCAAAAATATCCCCCAACAACTTCACGAACAAAATACTAGAGAAAAAACACATTTACCTAAATCTTACTCCAAACAGACCTCAAAACACACAATCCCCTGTGCCATCCTCCCAGTACTCTCAAGCCTGCAACACGCAACCATAGTGAGTGACACAAACCAAAATTTTCCTACACTCATTTTCCACCTCATCATTTAAGCATAAAAAGCACTGAGAAATACCCTCAACTTATCAATTCCAACAATTTTCTCTACTCATCTACCTTGATTTAGTAAATAGCTCCTCAAGAAAACACCCTGAGTAGCTGCTAAATCCATTCTAACAGCCCCCATACCCCCAATTAACAATCAAGAGCATTGTACCACCCTGTTAATAACATAATTCTCCTGAACAAAAGCCAAGTAAGTAGCTAAACCCCCCTCGGTTACCCACAGGTAACTACCAGCTATTCTTTCAATCAACAGTAACACAATAAAGTTAGGAATATAGACTACATGTTTCAGGAAAAGGCTTGGCAACTAAAGACACAGAATCAATAAATCCTACTAACATACCCCTCAATAAATCAAGAATAAAGCTAAAAACAAAAATAGATCTTCCAGATTAACTAGCAACCCACATCTAAAAAATAATACCAAAGCAAGTACTCCACAGGAAGGAGGACCACAGCAGCGTGGTCCAGGGGCAGGAGCATCACCCCGTCATGTTTCACGCCTATCACTTCTTCCTCACGCGTATCACTGCCCTGTGGCTGGGCCAGGCCCTTTGGAAACTCTGTCACTACAAATAATACATGTATTGGCATTTCTCAGATAACTCATTTCACGTTTTTCACTTAGACCCTGGATTCAGAGCTCCCTCATCAAGAGCTGTGTCTCAGAAGTTGCTCTTCATATAAAAATGATTCATTTCTGGAAATGTACAAGTACATATTTAAGTGCAATTATCAGGAATTAAACTTTAATAAAAATAGATCTTTGCAAAATATTGAACAACATCTGTTTTGGAGAGTTCTTTCATATCCAATTCAAACACCTAGTATCTAATTCTAATGTCTAGTATCTGATTTCCTTTAGCTTCCTGCTTCACTGAAATCTTTTACCTAAGCTGTATTTGAACATTTTTGAGATCTTCGCAGTTCTTCCTTCAGTACTGAAGGCTTCTTTTTTAAGGTCTAGAAAACAATGCAAAGAATAGAAATAGAAACAGAGTCTTTTGCATATAGATTTTCTTTGCTACTTGTATTTACTGTGTTATACTTGTCACCTCCCGTACTTTTCAAGGTAGCTCACAGCTTTTCAATTGTACAGGCATTGGAAGAAGAGCTTGGTGCTAGTGGTTGCTTGCAAGAAATTAGAAGAGTGAGGAAGAGATTTTCAGCTTTGCAACTCAGTAGTCTGAAAGAGACAGGGAACAAACGGGTAGAGACCTATAAAATCACAGAAGTTGTGATTAAGCTCAGTTATTCACATTACAAAGTGAGGGGGAAATGATATGGTTTTGAGCTAACAGTAGAAAATGTTGCTCCTGATCACAGCTTTCTAAATTCTGGAACTTCTTGACACAGCAAGCCATGAAAGGTGAAAGCATAAACGAGTGCTAAAGATTTCGGACAAATTTGTGGGAAACGGGTATATGTTTATGAACTAGAATGGTCCAACCATCTCCTGGGAAAGTCCCCCAGTGGCAAGGAGCACTTCCCAGTACATTTCCCACTACTTCCATTGCTCCTTGGAAATTCCCTACTTTGCTCGTACTGGAATCTCAACAGAAATGAGACTTTTGATCTTACCCAGGATGGCACTTCAGCTATTAATACTTGTGAATGTGATGGCAAGAAAAACAGCCATTATTCTATTGAAAACATATGAAGAGTGGCTATTCTTTGCAAATGTCCAGTAAAAGACACCACTGTGACCCTAGATACATCACAGTCCAGCAACATTTTGGGATTTACTACATTGATTGTTTTTTTTTTTTTTTTTGGGGGGGGGGGGCGGGGGTGGGGCGGGAATTTT